>CAUYQG010133859.1:0-10620 GCA_963574415.1 Tarsius wallacei | reverse complement strand
CACCGCAGCCTCGACCTGCTGGGCTCCAGCGATCCTTCTGCCTCAGCCTTCCGAGTAGCTGGAATTACAGGCGCGCGCTACCACGCCCGGCTAATTTTTTGATTTATTGTAGAAATGAGGTCTCACCAATTTGCCCAGGCGGGTCTCGAACCCACGGGCTCAGGCAATCTGCTCACGTCAGCCTCCCAAGGCGCGGGATTACAGGCTGAGCCACCGAGCCCGGCTGTTCACATGTGGTATTTGGCTGCTATGCCTCGTGTTTTCTCATCTATGATAGAGCCTCTCTTTTCTTTTCCTTTTTTTTTTTTCCTGTGACTAAGAAACCTTTGGAATTTTCCACATTATACGTTTGGCTGGTTGTGTCCCCATGGTGTTGCTTAACGTGTTTCCTTATTCCTTATAATTAGGCTTGCTTGAATTCTGTGGTTTGTGTTTTGCATAGGAGTGATCACTTCATAACTATGGATTTGTAACTTTTAAATTCTTCGTATCAGAGGCATGTGATGCTTGGCTGCTTTTGTTCTAAGAGTGTTCAGTGAGTTTAGGTACCTGGCAGATGAAACTACTATAAAGGTAACCTCAATCATTATTTCATTAAGAGTAGCAAAATGGTGGTATTCTAATTTGTCATCTTTGTTTATTAGCTAGACTTCTATAAAAGAAAAACAATCTTTCATCAGTTCTTTGATTACCCTCAGGTACAATTCCAATAGGAAAGGAAAGGACAAATACTCCATACTTTCTAGAAGGCCACTTTCTTAGTAAACCTACAGTGAACATAATAATTGAGAGCCTTTTGTGTTTAAGATCTAGAGCAAGACAGGGATGCTCTTACTATTATTGCTATTGTATAACATCTTACATGGTTCTTGTGAATAATGTAAGGGAAGAAAAAATAAGTCTAAATGTTAGAAGGGAAAAACAAAATGATCATTGTGTACTACTGTACATTCATTTACCTTAGGAAAAAATAGCCACAACAAAATAAAAAACTATGAGAACTGCCTGGAGTTCATCAAGGGTACTTAAAAAACAAAACAAACAAACAACAAAAAAAACACAACTATTTTTTTAACCAGTCTTAACCAACTTGAAAATGAGATTTAAAAAATATTTTAAAACAGCAAAATCAAGAAAGTACCTAGATGTTAATCAAATCAAGAATACAGAGGACTCATATTTTTTTTTTTTGAGTTGGAGTCTCACTCTGTCGCCCAGACTGGAGTGCAGTGGCCACTCCCGGCCATTGCAGCCTTGACCCACTGGGCTCCGGTGATCCCTCCGCCTCAGCCTTCTGAGTAGCCAGAATTACAGGCACGCGCTACCATGCCCAGCTGATTTTTTTTTTTTTTTTTTAATTTATTGTAGAGGTGAGGTCTCGCCAAGTTGCCCAGGTGGGTCTCGAACCCACGGGCTCAGGCAATCCACTCACCTCAGCCTCCCAAAGCGCAGGATTACAGGCTGAGCCACTGAGCCCAGCTGAGGACTCATATTTTTTTAAAAAACTTTAAAACACGAATAAAGGACATAGGAAATAATCATGGACATAATAATTTACTCTTATAAGAATGTTCATATTCTTGAAGTTTATCAATAAATTCCAAATAATCTGTCAAAATTTTAGTTGAATATTTTTGAGGAACTCTGTAAACGTATCTTAAATGCTGTATGGAAGAATAAATGTTTGGGAATAGCTTAGTTTAACTTGTACGCAAAGAAAACTCTCAAACATCCGTAAGAGACCATTTTCAGGGATGTTCATATTGCAGCATTATTTGTGGTAGAAGAACACTGGAAGTAATCCAGGTATCCCTCACCAGGACAACAGAGGAATAAAATGTTTTGTATACAACACTCAGCACAGGACACTTCTGACACCAGATGTGTGTAAGGGACTTTCCCTACACACAAGCAATTCTCCATTGGACACCAACTGAATATCCTTTAATTCGATTCAATTCTGACACTGTCTACCTGGAAATAGCATCAGATCCCACAGGTCAAGGGCTTGGTTCCACAAGACTGTACTTCATAGTCCAATCGCAAATAGTAAGTTGTCACCTATACTTCTGACCAACCAGCTATAAATTGGGGCTTCCCGTGATCCTCTCCTCAAGTTTGATTCATTTCTAGAGCAGATCACAAAACTCAGAGGAACACTTGTTACCCGCTTCTCATAAAGGACATTACAAAGGATTCAGATAAACAGCCAGATGGATGAGACGCATAGGGCAAGGCCTGAGAGAAGGGGAACAAAGCTTCACTTGCTCTATCTGGGCATACCACTCTCCAGGTACCTCCACTTGTTCAGAAATTCAGAAGCACTTCAAACCCAGTCCTTTGGGGCTTTTATGGAGACATCATTTCATAGGCATGATAAGATTGGCTATATAATTGGCCATTGCTGATCAACTCAAATCATCAGCCCCTCTCTCCTCCTCAAAGATGAGAGTGAGACCAAAAGTTTCTACCCTTTAATCACATGGTTGGTTCCCCTGGCAACCAGCCCCCATTCTGAGGCTATCCTGTAGCCCCCAGCCATTGGTCATCTCATTAGAACAAAAAACTTTTATATCACCCAGGAAATTCCAAGGGATTAGGAGCTCTGTGTCTGGAACTGGGGTCAAAGATCAAAAGTTGGAAACTCTCTTTGCACCTCTGTCAGAAACCGGGGACAGAGACCAATGTGTGTTTATTTTACACTTCCCGTTTCATTTCATGCAATTATAGAAATTGTCTTATTTGAGATGTTATCTATGAGTGTATCTCACTGGCAGTATGATGGAAGCAGATGAAACAGCTGAAGGCACCACAGCCAACCTTTGGAACTCTTAATTTCCCATCAGGTTGTCTCATGGACCCTGTGTGTTCTGTGGATCCCAAACATAGGGACAGAGTGAGGAAACCTGTATCAGTCTGTTTACTATTTATTTTCCCCTTTTAGAGAAAATTTAAGTAGAAACACAGGTTCTAATATTGTCTTCTTGCATCTCTGTTGATATTCTTACCTTTCTAGAGATGCATACATATCACTTTGAAGACCCTTGATCTCAAACACCTGTTTGGAGGAAGTTATTTGAAATCCCATTTTGCAAATCATATTTTGAACCTATTCCATATATATTTGTGTGTTAGTATATAATGTGATTACCCAAATCTGTGGGAAAATTTACCATTCTAATAATATGTGCTTTGAAAGACTCCCTAATACACATACGTTCATTATGAGAAGCAGGTCCCTAATACTGATTTCATTGATTAAAGATTTGCCAGGTTTTGGGGAATATTTCTTTTCTTACAAAAGAAACTCCATTATTCTGGTTCTCTTGGATGGGTTCCAACTTGAAATATTCTGTTGTGAAATATGTAGTTACTTTATGACACTCTGATTTTTTTTTTTTTCTTTAACTTTACAGAGACTGTGCAGTTGACCCAACTTGTGTTTTATGCATGGAGTGCTTTTTGGGAAGTATTCACAGAGATCATCGATATAGGGTTAGTAATGTCCGAATAACCATGCCTAGTTTTGAATTTTATGCTAAAAATATTTTATTTCTTTTTAAAATTCAAAGATTTAACATTGAAATGGAGGAGAGTGGCTTAAACAATGTGTTTATTTAAATATCATTAAACATATGGCAATATAGAAATGAATTATGAATCTATACCTCTTGGAGCATATAGTTTAAAAAAGATAATATAGATATTAGCTCTTATTGGTTTTCAACTAGTTTGTTTTTGCTTTGCTATTTTTAAAAACGTTTATAAAAGAGGCATCTACTACAGTGTAGGAAGGTCCAACTCTACTGATTTATTATTTTTTCACTGATGTAATGCAGTCAGTACTATTCAAAAAATTAGATATGTTTGTTTGCTTTTAAATCAGGGATACAGATAGAGGCAGATTATTCCTAAACCTGTCCTGGTTTCCCTGCTGGAAATTGAAGACAGACCATGAAGACTCAAAGGTCAGGGAACTGTAATTAGATTGAACTTTTCACCCTGATCATAAAATAGAAAGGTAGGGAAGGAATATTTTAATTTTTTTCATTAAGCCCTTTCATTCTAGAATATTTTAATCTTGTTCTTAATTCAGGTGCCTTTCTGGGTCAGAACTATTCCTCCTACCCAAGAGTTGATAATAATGAACTAAAACGGCTACAAAATTGAGATCTTTATATTCTTGTATGTTCTCGTTAGTCTCAGAAATGAGTAAGAGAAGCCCAGTTTCCTATAAGCTGTTCTACACCTGTGTTTGGTAACCAGAACAAGCACATGTCATTTTCTAAATGGTGCCCACACACGTTTCTTGACATATATCTTTGCCTCCCCTGGGAATAACTCATTTGTGGGGTTACATAAATTATATTGTAATATATAACACGAATACTTACTTTGGGCAGAATATAATAGGATTCATTCTAAAATTTGTTGCATCTAATAACCATTTATAAACTCTTCCCCATAGTATTTTAAGAGAAGCAGGATTTCTAGTCTATCGATTATTAACTAATAGGTTATGTCATGCCATACTTGTTGAATCATTGCCATATCTTAAGAAAGTTTCAGTAATTTCTGAACCTTGCAGGTGGTGAAAAATTTTTATTTTCAAGCAGGCTACTTCTGTGTTTTCTAAGCCCCTATTAACCTGTTTTTTCAAAAAGCAGTTGTTTAGGGAGTGTTAGAGAAGAAAAATAAACTATTTTATAGTCTTTGTTGGTTACTTTCTCTAAGGCAAAAGCATTACTCTTAGACTCTTCTAGGGGATGGCAGCTATAGGAATCTTTATAACCTTTAAGTCTCTTATATTATAGTATCACAACCTGGTAGTGTAGATACCAACATTATGCCAATTTAGCCAAAACCTAGCAGGAAATCCCTTATGAGCCTCATGATTCTCCTAATTAAGGAAGTCCTGTAGGCAGACATATCATCTTAAAATATCTGTAGTTTAGCCAACACTACAGATTGGCTTATTTTATTTCAAAATCATTTAGGGTAGCTTCTAGGCTTATTTAAAATAAACATTGAGGTTTGGCATTTTATTTAATTTTATGCCTCCAAAGAAATTAAGCACTTAAGTTATTTCATCAGCACTTAATATTCTTAGTTATTATCTAATAGCCCTCAGTAAATACTTATTGACAAGATACTTTACAATTTTTTTTCAAGATGACAACCTCAGGAGGTGGAGGTTTCTGTGACTGTGGTGATACTGAAGCTTGGAAAGAGGGTCCTTACTGTCAAAAACATGAACTTAACCCCTCTGAAATTGAGGAAGAAGAGGTAAAAACATTTTCACAAAGTTGTTTTTAACCACAAGTTTGAAATACTCTCAGAAATAGGCATTAGGTTATAATGTGGGAAATAAATAAGCAAATAGTACTGACTATGTATACTTTGAAAGTCCTTTGTATTTTGTGGATGCTGTACCATTGCTAGTAGTCGTAGTATGCACTCGAAATTCTGGAAATTTAGTTCAGATTTTTTATTTGTTTGTTTTTTTTCTTTTTTTGCACATATATGGTATTTCTTAAGTTCTAATATATTATTGAAAGGATTATTTTTCCTGGTTGTGTAGGCCAGTTATCTAATTTTTTTGTGTATCTTTGTTGTAACTCAACTTTGCACACCAGATAGCGTTCTTTTCTGTTACCATACATGGCAGCCAGCTTTTCACCCCCTTTTAATATCTGTGACTTCTGTTTTAAATTTTTATTTTATTAAATAAAATAAAATAAAAATTGAACTTGAGCTTGAACTCCTGGGCTCAAGCAATCCTGCCTCAGCCTCCCAAAGTGATAGGTAGGTGTGAGCCACTACGTTCAGCCAGCCAACCCTAATTATCATCTGGTCATTAGATGTCTGATGGGATCATATGTAGAGATAATAGCTCAGTACAAATTATCCCCACTGGAGTTGTCAGTGTGTGCTTTTAAATATCTTTGATGCTTGGCTAAGTGTGGTGACTCACACTTGTAATCAATCCCAGTGCTTTGGGAGGCCAAGGTGGGAGAATCTCTTGGGTTCAAGACTATCTTGAGCAACATAGTGAGACCTCGTCTCTGTAAATGAATGAATGCATGAATGAATAAAAAAAAAGTTGATCCTGCATTATTTTACTTTAAATGATATTTCTAATGAAATAGAATACTCTCAAAATAAATGCTTATTATATCTCTGCTGCTTTTTTTTTTAAACTTCAAAAAGTTTCTATTTATTTCTAATAGGCTCACTTAACTATAATTACACCATGCCAAAATATTTTGAGGGTGTGCTGCAATAGATTATTTGTATTATTTTTAATTGGCACAAGATAATTGTACATATTTGGGCACAGTGTGATATTTTGATACATGTATTTGATGTGTAATGGTCACATCGGGGTAATTCGCGTGTTCATCACCTCAAACATGTAACATTTCTTTGTGTTGGAAATATTCAAAATCTTCTAGCTATTTGAAAATCTACAATTAATTGTCATTAATTGTAGTCACCCTATAGTGCTATAGAACACTATAACTTATTCCTCCGTCTAGCTGTACTTTAATATCCATTAACCAATCTCGATTATCTCCCTTCTGCCTTTTGTGATAATTTGATTTAAGATCCTTATTTCAGATTCTGGTATTTTTAAATGGCAGTATGGTAGGTACATTCAAAGTATTTCTGCACTGTTAATAGCCCTCATATAGATTTGGGACGGGTGGACATTAATAGTCCTTCCTGGTACGCATACCCCTCAAGTTTCAAATATTTTATCAGAATGTCTAAGACTTTTGGCATAGAACAGTGTCTCTTGCGTCACTGTGTTTTGTGCAGATAAAAACTTGTGCAAAATGATTTTAGTGCTGTGGAAAACACATATTTTGTTCATATTTCATCTGCTTTGTGCAAGTTTTGTGGAATTTGCTATAGGAAGACGCCAAAAGTAGTCAGGGTTTCAGATTATTCTACTTCTGTTGAAGTAACTCCAGCTTTGTCTTTTATATGTTTTATTGGAGTTCTGTATGTAGAAATATAAGACAAAGACATTTAAAAAATTATTATGCCTTAGAAAAAGATTAAAAATCACTGGTATGAAACTTTAGGGCTATGGGAGAAACTCTTTGCAAATCATACATTCAGTAAGGATCTAGTATCAATAATATATATTCTACAACTTAGCAATAAAAAGACAACCCAATTTTAAAATGGGTAAGAGAGTTGAATAGACATTTCTCCAAAGAAGATAAAATGATCAACAAACACGTGAAAAGATGCTCAACATTAGTAGCTATTAGGGAAATGCAAGTTGAATCCACAGTGAGGTATCACTTCACACTCACTAGGATGGCTATTAAAAAAAGGAAAATAATAAATATTGACAAGGTTGTAGAGAAATTGGAACCCTTGTATATTGCTAGTGGATATGCAAAATGAGTCAGTGCGATGGAAAACAGTTTTTTCCTCAAAATACTAAACATTACTATATGAGCCTGCAATTCCACTTCTAGATATACGCCCCAACGAACTGGAAACAGGAAGTCAAGTACACACACACACATGTTCATAGCAATATTGTTCACAATAGTCAAAAGACGGAAACAGTCCAAATGTCTACCAATGGGTGAATGGATAAATACGTTGTGATATATACATACAATGGAATATTATTCAGCCACAGAAGAAATGAAGTACTGATGCATGCACGCTGCGTCATGCACGCATCTCTGAAGCATAAGTGAAAAAAGCTAGACAAAAAAGGTCACATATTGTATGATTCCATTTATATGAAATATCCAGAATAGGTAAATCTGTAGAGACAGAACACAGACTGGTGTTTGCCAGTGGCTAAAGAAGAGGAAAATGGAGAGAAACTACTGAATAGTAAGGGGTTTTACTTTCAAATGATGGAAGTGTTTTAGAACTAGATGGTAGTAGTTGCACAACATTATAAATGTACTAAGTAATACTGAACTTTTTGCTTTTAAATGGTTAATTTTATGTTCTGTGAATTTCATGTAAAGTATTTGAAAAAAATACTTTAGGACTTTTGTTACCTTTTTTATCCTTGTGTTAGAGTAGACTTAAAATAATTTTCTAAGAAAAAATTTTGAATCCACCCACATTTGCTCTATTGGCTTTATCCTCATACATTAGTGGAATGACTATCAAATTCTAAGCTCTGGTTACTTTTCTGAATTTTAAGAAGATATCCAACAAACTCATCTACCTGACTGAAATCCCATGGTCCTGCCTAGAGAATATGTACTCCAGGAGCTAGCCAGGGAATAAAACCTCCACATTCTGCCACTTTATTCCTAATTAAGAGTTTGGTTAAGAGAAGTGAAGTCTTCAACGATAAGACTTTAAGGCCTGAGCAACATAGCAAAACCTTGTCTCTACACAAAATTTTTTTAAAAAATTAGCCAGACATGGTGGTACGTGCCTGTAGTTCCAACTATTCGGGATGCTGAGGTGGAAGGATCGCCTGAGCCCAGGAGGTTGAGGCTACGTGAGCCATGGTCATTGTGATTGTGCCATTGCACTCCAGCCTGGGAGACAGGGTGAGACCCCGACTCAAAAAAAAGGTAAGATACTAAAAGATAGCATATTGTTTAGCGTACTTGATCCCACTAACTTATTGAACATAATTTTTTGTTGTTCTTATACATTCGGCTTGCATGTTCAGAGAAAACTGGAGAAAACTTGATAATACAAGTATGTACTTCTATAGAAATACTCTTTAGGAGTTCTACAGGTCTTCTCAACTCTTGGCATTTAGGATGGGATATTTCTTTTTTGTATAGGAGACGGTTTAGCAAACTGTGATTCCCCACTGGCCAAATTTTGTCCACAGCCTGTTTTTGTCTGGCTCCACAATAAGCTAACAGTGATTTTTCTTTTCTTTCTTTCTTTCTTCGTCTTCTTCTTCTTTTTTTTTTTAAGAGATGCAGGCTCAAGCAGTCCTCTCACCTTGGCCTCCCAAAGTGCTGGGATTATAGGCATGAGCCACTGTGCCCGGCCTTCTTTTTAATTTTTTTGTGAATGGAAGTCTCACTGTCACCCAGGCTGGAATGCAGTAGCACAATCACAGCTCACCACAGCCTCTACTTCCTGGGCTCAGGCATTCCTTCTTCCTCAGCCTCCTGAGTAGCTGGGACTGCAAGAGCCCCAGCACCTGGCTCTATTGGCTCTATTTTTAAATAGTTGAGAAAAATCAATAGAATAGTATTTTCTGTCATGTGAAAATTATGTGAAATCCAGATTTCGGTGTACATAAAGAACGGTTTATTGAAACACAGCTTTACTTAATTTTTTATGTATTGTCTGTAGGTGCTTTTCCATTACAGCAGCAAAATTGAGTAGTAACAACAGAGACCCTATAGCCTCCAAAGCGGCATGAGCTGTCAGAAGCATTGTGTTTGGCATACTTGGTTCCCACTCACTAAATGGCAGTAGCATCTCCTCCCACTATGACAAAAAAATGCCCAACCAGGCTTCCAAATGACCCCTTGGGCATGGGAGATAAGTGAGGAGGGTGGTAGGATTATACTTCTTTTTGAGAACCACCACATACTGGTTGCTGTCTTCTTTGTTGGTCTTCATAGGACTTCGTAAGAAATGTCTCATAGGTCTCTGCATTAGGAAATATTATGTTTTTCCTGTTGTGAATCTCAGAACTGATCATGTTTCCTTTTGGCTTCTGTAAAAAGCCAAATGTTTGGAAACAGAACCTGTCTGTATTTATAAATAGATGCTATCTTGACTGCAGTTTATTTTCCTACCTTTATTTTTCTTTCACTGCTTTCTACACCTTTTTTTTTTTTTTTTAATACCACTCTAATAGATGTATTCTTTATTTAATTTTATTTTTGGAGACGATGGTCTCACTGTGTTGCCCAACAGTCCTTCCATCTCAGCCTCCTGAGTAGCTTGGACTTAGATATGTTCTTAAGTTGCTGTAAATTCTTTTTGAAATGAGATTAAATTAAATTAATTTAGTTAAGCAAATGTTAACTGAATAAACAACCTCACTGATGATTTTTATAACCTGAAATTGTCACTGACAAATTCTGCTCCCATCTAATTTGAATTCAGATTAGTAATTGTTAATAGCTAGATATTATGCTAAGTATTTGGTGTGACTCACTTAATTCTTCAACAACTTCATATGATAGATATTGCTGTAACCAATATTCTATAAAAATTTGAGTTTTAAAAAGATTGAGAAGCTTGCCCAAGGGTCTCACATAGTAAGTGCTGGAATTGGGATTTAAACCTAAGTAGCACAGACTCCAGTAATGAAACAACAGTACCTTAAATTGGTTTTCTTTTTATTTCTTTTTTTTTTTTGAGTCGGAGTCTCACTCCATCACCCAGACTGGAATGCAGTGGCCACTCCCGTTCACCGCAGCCTCGACCTGCTGGGCTCTGGTGATCCTTCTGCCTCAGCCTTCCAAATAGCTGGCACTACAGGCGCACGCTGCCACGCCTGGCTAATTTTTTGATTTATTGTAGAGATGAGGTCTCGCCAAGTCGCCCAGGCGGATCTCGAACCTGCGGACTCAGGCAATCCACTCACCTCAGCCTCCCAAGGCGCGGGATTACAGGCTGAGCCACCAAGCCCAGCTTATT
>CAUYQG010133855.1:0-45739 GCA_963574415.1 Tarsius wallacei | reverse complement strand
ACTCCAGTCTGGGCGACAGAGTGAGACTCCAACTCAAAAAAAAAAAAAAAAAAAAAAAAGAAAGGAATTGGCAGTAGTGGGACACTGCCAGGGGAGGGAAGGGAGGGCATATGACATCAATAAGGGCACTCAAACTTTACCTGCACAATGACCACTTATGTACCTAACCCTGAACTGTCCCCATTTTTAAAATTAAAAAAATATATACATTAAAAAAAAAAAGAGATGGTGTACATTTCTTGAGGCTCAAGCATAAATTTACATTACTGCACAGCACCCAGTGAAACATGTAATCTCCAACCTGTCTTGAGATCTGAGTCTATGTGCTCTTCCAACAATATCTATATTGTTGTCATACATAATATCTATAAGACACTTTGCTTTGCTAAGTCTTTTATTAACTAAGATTTTTTTTTCTGCGTTGGAGTCTTACTCTGTGGCCCAGGCTGGAAGGCAGTGGCATGCTCATGGCCACTACAGCCTCAACCTGCTGGGCTCAGGCAATCCCTCCACCTCAGCCTTCCAAGTAGCTGGAACTACAGGTGCGTGCTACCATGCCTGGCTTGAACTACGATTTTTAGAGATCACGTACTGAGACCGACCAAGGCTGCTCTCTTTGTCAGTGCTCTCATTCTGCCTTCTCCGAACAGAAGACAACGTGCCCTTTGGATTTACTACACACATCTATCTGCTAAGAAAATAATACCTCACAGGAAGAGATTATGCCTTCTCTGTGGTCATCATTACTGGAATTTCTTGTCAGCAGTAATATCTTGCAAGCAACTCCCACTCCACAAATACAATATTTTCTAGAATCATTAACAGAATATATAAATTACCCCCAACATTCTCCATCAAGTTTACCTGTACTATTCTCTCTAATGAGCTATGTTAAACCGGTGCATTTCCTCATATAGGTACATTCTATTATTGGTAGAAATAGGCCATCATTAGATTCTTGAATTGTCTCCTTAAAAAGCATTTCTTGCTTCTATCTCAGGGCTGTTCCCTCTGCCTGGAATACTCTTCCAAAACATCTTCACATGATTCATGCTGTCATTCAAGTCTTTGCTCACATGTCACATCCCTCAGAAAGGACTTCCCCGTTATTCTTTATAAAATAACATCCCATTCCACTATTCTCTATCTCCTTTCTTCAGTTTTGCTTTTCTTTACAGTATTTTTCACCACTTGAAATTACATAGTTGTTTCCTTGTTAACTATCACACACTACAATGTAAACTCCATGAAGGCCAGAACTTCATTTATTCGACACTAAATCCTCACCCATAAAACAGTGCCAAGCACTTAAGAGGCACTAAGTTGAAAAATTCAGAATGAAATCAGTTTTTAAAAAATAAACATTTAAGCCGGGCTCAGTGGCGCAGCCTGTAATCCCGCGCTTTGGGAGGCTAAGGTGAGTGGATTGCCTGAGCCCGCGGGTTCGAGACCCGCCTGGGCAACTTGGCGAGACCTCATCTCTATAACAAATCAAAAAGTCAGCCGGCATGGTAGTACATGCCTGTAATTCCGGCTACTCAGAAGGCTGAGGCGGAAGGATTGCCAGAGCCCAGCAGGTCAAGGCTGCAGTGGCCGGGAACGGCCACTGCACTCCAGTATGGGCGCCAGAGTAAGACTCCAACTCAAAAATAAATGAATAAATCAAGCATGGTCAAATTTCACAAAGTGGAAATGATACCAAACATTTTCAAAGTTAACAATGGGATAAAAATAAATATTGCCACCAACAAGATACCCCAAAACTCACAAAGACATGGACACTAAACAACATGGTACTGAATTACTTTGGGGTCAACACAGAAATCAAGACAGAAATAATAAGATTACTAGATCAAACAAAAAAGACACATCTTACCAAAATCTCTAGAATGCCATGAAAACAGTAATGAAAGGGAAATTCACAGCACTGCACACTCATATCAATAAAATAGATCACAAGTAAACAGCCTAATGTCACACCTAAGGAAGCTGGAAAGCAAGAACAATTAAATCCTAATTTCAGTAGAAAAATCCAGATTACTAAAAATCACAATTGCAGGATACAGAAGACAAAAAAAAAAAAATCACAGAAAGAATAAAAAAGATAAAAAGCTGGTTCTTTAAAAGGACAAATAAGATAGATACTCCTGGTGAGACTGACTAAAAAAGAGCGTTAGTCTAAATAAACATGACTAGAAACAAAAAAAGGCGATGTCACAACTGACCCTGAAGTAATTCAAAAGATTACCAGAGACTACTATAAACACCTGTATGCAAATACACTAGAAAATCTAGAGGACATGGAAGATTTCATAGCATCACACAACCTCCCAAGGTAGAAACAAGAAGAAATTGAAACCCTAAAATAGACCAATAACAATCCAAGAAATCGATTAAGTCATAAGAAACCTCCATGACAAAAAAAAACCCTAGATCAGACAGCTTCTCAGCTGAATTCTACAAGACATACAAGGAAGAGCTAATACCAATCTTAATGAAAGTATTCCAGATAACTGAGAATTCTCCATAGCTCATTTGATGAAGCTGTTATGACACTGATACCTAAACTGGCAAAGACTCAACAAGGAAAGAGAATTACTGGCCAATTTCCCTGACAGTTGCAAAAATTACCAACAAGGTCCTAGCAAACTGTATCCAACAACACATTGCAAGGATCATCCACCATGACCAGGTGGGCTGCATTCCCAGGAAACAGGGCTGGTTCAACATTTGCAAGACCATAAATACAATTCAACACATTAGCAGGTAGGTGTAAATCCAAGAACCACACGATTATCTCAGTAAGACACAGAAAGAGCTTTCAATAAAATTCATCATCCCTTCCTCATAAAAATCCTTGAATACCTTGAACATTCCTCAAAACAGTAAGAGTCATCTATGACAAACTTCAGTCAACATTTTGTTTAATGGGCAGAAGCTGAACCAAGACAAAGATGCCCACTTTCACCTGTTCTATTCAACATAATACTAGATTTCCTGGCCAGAGCAATTAGGCAAGAAAAGGAAATCAGGGGTATCCAAACAGGAAAAGAGAAAGTTAAGTTATCCCTCTTTGCAGATGATATGATTTTATATCTAGAGAACTCTAGAGAGTCTGTCAAAACTTCCTAGCATTGATAAATGACTTTGGTGAAGTTTTGGGTTACAAATCAATGCACAAAAGACAGTTGCCTGGATGCCCTAGTAGAGCGCAGCAGCAGCCGAGAGCTGAGGAGCCCCAGTCCGCTGCAACAGGGGCCTAAGCCGAGGCAAGGTCTGCTTCCTGTGGGGCCACGTCCTGTCAAACTTGACTGCGGCAATGTCCAAGCAGGCTGGACAGTGGGAGGGAGAAGTGGGCACTGGGCCAGCCAGGCTCTGGTGGCGAAGGGTTCTGGCCACTCAGCTGCAGGGGCGATGGCGGAGGGCAGTTGGGCAGTGTTGCGGCCAGCAGAGAGGACGATCTCCGGGCGAAGGACGAGCTGATTCCCTTCCAGGACCAGCAGGATGAGAAGCAGGAGCCCAGCAGCAACAGCGCCTCAGCACAGCAGGACCTGGAGGAGGTCAAGTCGTCCCTGCTCAACGAGTCGGAGAACCAGAGCAGCAGTTGGGAGTCGGAGAGGCACCCGCAGCCCACCTCGGACACTTTCCAGAAACTACAGGACTACTTCCCCAAAGTGAGAAGGTCCCAGGACAGCATGTTCTTAAAGGACCCGCCCCCACCATCCTGGGTACCCCTTCCTGATGATCCCAGACCTGAGCAGCCCGTACCTCTCCAACTGACCCCTGTCCCTAGGAGGAGCACACCTATCTACAGATGAAATGTCCCCTCCTTGATGTCCCCTCCAGTGCCCACAGTCAAGGTCCCCATGTCCAGCACATCTGTCTAATAAAATTTATTGTTCAACACCCCCACCACATGCATTCGTTGACACCCCTCATCAATCTATATCAACGACCACTTCTGCCTGGCTCCTCTCCCACATCCTGACCCCGGAGATCAATCCAAGGACAGGAATCCCCAGGTCCCGGTCGAGCTGTTGCCATTTACCAACTCTTTTCTGAGCTGTTGGACAGATCCCCTACCCCCTCAGCTGACTTGTCTCACAGCAAGGACAATCCACGTACTTCCTCCCTCCTGGTGGCTTCTGGCACCCTTACCCTGCCCTCACCACGAACGTCTCAATGTCCAGCCTGGACTCCAGTTGGTTCTCGCCTCTATGGTGCCTCTGGCAAACCCAGGCCTGCCCACCTCAGGGATCCCGCACCCCGACATCATCTCCCACTTCCTCAAGCAGGAACTGGCAATCCCCAGGCTGAGCCCCGCAGTGAACGTGAAATCACCAGGCATGGTAAAGAAGGAAGAAGAAAAGAAACTGGACGTGAAGAAGCCTCTGAATGCCTTCATGTTGTACATGAAGGAGATGAGGGCCAAGGTGGTAGCCAAGTGTACCCTAAAGGAAAGCATGGCTATCAACCAAATCCTGGGAAGAAAGTAGCACAACTTGTCTTGAAAAAAGCAGGCAAAGTACTATGAGCTGGTTGTGAAGGAGCAGCAGCTTCACTTCCAGCTCTACCCAACCTAGTCATGCTGGGACAACTATTGTGAAAAAGAGAAGAAGAAGAGAGAAAAGCAGCTGTCCCAGACACAGTCAAAGCAGCAAGTCCAGGAGGCAGAGGGTACTCTGGCCTCCAAGAGCAAGAAGTCGTGTATTCATTATGTGCCCCCTGAGAAGCCCTGCAACAGCCCTGCTTCCTCCAGCAGCAGCCGGCTAGACTCCCCCTGCCACCCCCTCCGCAGCCTTGGTCTCACCAACCATCCCGTCTCCACCCACTCCTAGCAAGCTCAGCCCCTCTCCCGAACCACCAAGCCAGAGACCTGGGGCCAGTTGACTTTCCATTCCACTGCCTTCTTGTCAACTAAGGTTGCAGCCACCTCCTCTGGCTAGATGGACAGGCAGCCTCCCCTCCTTTCCTGGCCTCTGCCCCTTGGGTCGATGCCCACAACTCTGCTGACCTCTCCCCTGTTCTTCCAAGTCACGCTCCATACCCACCAGCCCTCCCCACCCTGCCCTCCCGTGCTCCAGGCCCAGGCTCTTTCTCTGTTCACCAAGTCTGCTCACTAAGCTGCCCCTGGCCCACAGAGGCTGTCAAGTGACTTGTGGAATAGTAATGATTGAGAAGAAAAAAAGGAGAGACTTCATTGGTCAATATTTAACTACTCTGGACTGTTCTGTAAAGTGACTGGTAACAACAGCACTTTCAATTTTGTAGATGTAACCAATACATGATCTTAAGACTTCTTTAAAAAACAAAACAACAAAACAAATCTTTAAAAGAAAGAGCACTGAGAAGTAGTGCTGTTCTCCTGCATGTGCTGTGGTAGGTGGACTGGGCAAAAGTCAGCTTCCTCTGGACTTCTTTCTCTCTCTGCCTCGTTCAGTCTCCTCTCTCCTCCCCTGCCTGCCCCAGCTTCCTGCTCAGTTCACATGTTTGCTGTTGCTATGGTCTCCAGCCCAGGATCCCCCCCACCTAGTTCCAGGCCCAGAAACCTCCTGTACCTCATCCCAACTCTCATCTGCTCTACAAGGTAGGTTCTTTCTGCTCATCCTGTCATCTGCCCAGGGTAAAGCCGTCACAATGTGAGGCAACCTGGCCTGATTTGTCTCCACCAGCACCTCCCTCACCGGCAGACCGAAACCCACCAGTCCCCAGCTTTTGGTGGGGAAAGCAGTCCTCTGAAGTGGTTCTCCTCACATTTAAAGGGACTTGAGGTACCTGTCACTTCCTCAGCGAAGAAGTCTGTGTACCTTCCTCCCCTCTTTGCCAGCTGAGAACGTGCCCTCACTGTACCAGGGTGGCAGGCAGGACCAGGCTCTATGGCCTGCCTGGCTCCTATCACCTGGGTCAGTGCCAGCACAATCTGCCAAAGTTCTAAAGACCCTTTCTCTCTTCTCCCACTTCAAATGCTTCTTCTGTGCATATTTCTTTTCGTTTTTATGGTTGTTGGAGCAGTTTAAATCCCGGTTGTTTATCTTCACAAAATAAAATTGTTGTTGCAAAAGAAAAGGAAAAAAAGACGGTTATATTTCTATACACCAACAACATGCAGGCTGAGAACCAAATAAAAAACATAATTCCATTCACAGTAGCCACAAAAATGAAATACCTTGGAATCCACCTAAGCAGAGAAGTGAAAGACTTTTACAAAGAGAACTACAAAATGTTGCTTAAATAAATCAAGAATGATACAAACAAATGGAAAAATATCCCATGCTCATGGACTGAAAGAGTCAATATTGTCAGGATGACCATCCTACCCAAGGCAATCTACAGATTCAATGCAATACCCATTTTCAAACTGGCAACATCATTTTTCAGGCTTAGAAAAGACAACACAGGAATTCAGATGAAAGCAAAAAAGAGCACAAATATCAAAAGCAATCCTCAAAGCTAGAGATATCACACTTTCAGACTTTAAACTATAAAATAAGGCTAGAGTAACCAAAACGGCATGGTATTCGTACAGCAATGGCACACAGACCAATGGAACAGGACAGAGATTCCAAAGTTGGTTGGTCCCTCAACCAACTCTCCTTCAACAAAGCCATCAGTAACAAACACTGGGGAAAGAAAGCCCTGTTTAGCAAATGGTACTAGGAAAACTGGACAGCAACATGCACAAGAATGAAACTAGACACCTACCTATCACCATACACAATAATCATCTCAAAATGGATCAAAACCTCAAAACATGTGAATCTTAGAAGAAAATGTAGGCAACATCTTTCTGAATATCAAAGTAGGCAATGAGGCCAGGCGCAGTGGCTCATGCCTGTAATTCCAGCACCTTGAGAGGTGGAGGCTAGAGGACTGTCTGAGCTGAGGTGTTTGAGACCAGCCTGAGTAACATGGCAAGACCTTGTCTTTACAATAAAAAAATTAGCCATGCATAATGGTGCATGCTTGTGGTTAAAGCTACTTGGAAGGCTGAGGTGGAAGGATCGTCTGAGCCCACCAAGTCGAGGCTGCAGCAGCCGTAAGCATGCCATTGCACTCCAGCCTGGGTGACAAGAGTGAGACTGATTCAAAAATAAATAAATAAATAAAAGTAGGCAATTAATTCATGACCAAGTTCTCAGAAGGCACTGCAACAAAAGCTAGGATAGACAAATGGGACTTTATCAAACTGAAAAGCTTTTGCACAGCAAACAAAATACAACAAAACAAACAAAAAAATCAAGAGAGTAAAGCGTCAATTCAAAACATGAAGAAAAATGTTTGCAAGCTATGAATCTGACAAAGACCTAACATACAGGATCTACAAGACACTCCAATGCACTAGGAGGAAAAAAACAAACAACCCCATTAAAAAGTGGGCAAAGGACATGATAGATAGTTCTCAAAGGATGACACAGAAGCACCCATCAAACACAGGAAAAAATGCTCAGCTTCACTAATCATCAGAAAAATGTAAATCAAAGCTACAATGAGATATCACCTAAAACGGGTAAAGATAAATATCATTATGGAGACAAAAAAAACAGCTGGGCGTGGTAGCTCACACCTATAATCACAGCACTTTGGGAAGTGGAGGCAAGAGGATTGCCTGAGTCCACAGGTTCGAGACCAGCCTGAGCAACATGGCAAGACCTTGTATCCACAATAAATAAAAAAATTAGATAGGTGTGGTGGCGCATGCCGGTATATACAGCACAGATTGCTGAAACCCTATGATACCAAGAAAATCCTGAAGTAATATAAAAGCATCATACACATAGGAACACTGATGTTACTAACACCACATGTGACTTCTCATCAGAAACAATGGAAGACAGGAAACAATGCAACATCTTTTAAATGCTGGAAGAAAAAAACATGTCAATACAGAACTCTATATTCAGAGGGGAAAGGTCAAAAACCAAGGCAGACTTCTACTTCCAGACAAAATGGAGAAGATACACTTTTCCCTGTTCTTTCCACTAAAAACATTGGCCATGATATATAGACAAACACAAGAAAACAAACAATAAAAGGTAGAGAAAGGGAATATCAACAAGGGCCTCAGGTGCCAAGAAACAAAAGAGCAATTCTCTAGGTCTCCTCTCTGACTCATATATACAAGAAGAGATACCAGACAAGGAGACAACTCAGAAACACCAATAAGCAGATGCATATACAAAACCCCAAGAAGAGCCTGGTGTCTCTAATCCAAAAAACAAAACAAAATTCCAGGAAGGTGGCAGGCTACGAGAACAAAAAAACTGGTAGACAACAAACCAGTTCAACCCAAACACCCCAGAAAAAGTCCAAATCCCACACCCTTTGCAAAGACTAAAAGGGGGACCTAGATATCAACCAACTACCCACACCTACCCACAGAAAGAAGGCCAAGTGGGGAACCAGGCATTCAAATCCACTATAACATGGCTTCCTCTCTCTACAGTATAAGTAGAAAAAAGTAGGAAGCCAGGAATTGAACAGCCACACGGTGATAAAAATGTGCCCTACTCTTCTCAATGGGGGGTAGTGAAATGCCTATTAAAAAACCAACTGTGGTGACTCCAATTATAGTGAATTCCCCATTTTGTCTCTCAGATGCCCCTCTTACCTCTCCTCCATGTGACTGCCCCAATCTTACGATAAAGAGTAAACCACATCCTGCTTGGTAGGAAGCGCAGATAAGCTGTTCTGTAACTGCTCGAGATAAACTGTTCTGTACTTTTTACTGTTCTGCTAACTGTTCTATAACCAAAATTTCCTGTATATACCCAACTTTGCGGTTTTGGCCTTTATAAACCCCTTGCTTGCTCCATTCAGGGTGGGGAGTTTCTTTCTGGAATGAGCCTCCTCTTGACTGCCAGCAACAAAGAACTCAATATTTAACTCTCAGTGTGCTGGCGACTCCTTACTCGCAGTGCGGCTACATTTAGAGGCCCCAGTGAGATTGCCAAGCTTGGGAAGCAGCCTCACTCCAACTCTCCCTGGCTTGATAAAGAAGTTATAGGGCCCCTTGAGACGTACTAGGGCCCCATAACCTCTCACCCGACTTGGAGGGAGTGAGAATGACCGCTGGCTTCCCATCATCTCAAAAATACCTAAGTCCGTCTGCATTCTCCTAGAAGGTAAGAATCTGTTCTGTTTGTGGCCACAATTCTATTTAAGAGAGTCACGGCCTGACAAGGTTGTCCCTTGGACACTATTCTTTAGGACGAGATGTTGGCTGAATAGAGTCTTGGTTCAATTGCTGACTTCAGTTTTGGTTTTCTCACCGATCTGACAATATGGGGTCACAGGCTTCTCGACCCTCCAGTACCCTGGACTGTATGATAAAGAATTTTTCTGCTGGATTTAGTGATGACTACCGTGTCTGCCTCTCGAAAGGCAAACTCTGGACCCTCTGTGAACTTAACTGGCCTCCAGTATCTCTTCTCTTTTACCCTCAGAGAAGGGGCCAGGGCCAAAGGCTATGGCACGTGACCACAGCGTCCAGTCTTGTCACCCTCCTCTTCCTCCAACTGACAGCAGCCCTGCTTGCTGGAACAAGTCACCGCCCCCATGTGTACTTGGGAAGCCTATTCAGGTTTCCCAAGTCTCGGGGGGGGGGGGGGGGGGGGCGGTTTTTTAAAAAAAACTAGGGTTCTTGCTTGTTTATTGTTTTTTTAAATAATAAATCTCTCTCAAGTTATATCTAAACTGGGACTATATCAACCTTCTTCCCAGATGAAAGTAATCATGTAAATTAATCCTGTTAACTAAATACAAAAAAAGGTCAATTATAATTTTAATCTGTTTTTCCAACCAAACATGCAAGTGTTATAGTAAAATTTTACTTCCAACTTTACCATGTGTTAACACATTAGTGCTAAATAACACCACTGTTAGTTATATCAGGCTCGCTAAAGTTGTATTTTATGAATAAAAGATTAAATCACCTGTTGTGCTTAACTAGCGCCCTCTTATGGACAAGGAAAGCTTTAAATGCTAAACACTCTTCAAGACATGATAAGGTTTGGGAACCGGCCATTCCCACCTGGTTAAGTCACTTTTACTAAGTTACTTCTCCTGTCAGATGAATACAATACTGGGTACTCTGTGTGAGCACAATGAGGATGGGAACTGATCACTCCCACCTAATTGTCCACACCTTACAACTAAAACTACAATTTAGTAATTTATAAGGGTTTTTAACAACTTTAACTGTACATAATTATAACTATAAGTAGGCACAAATCATTGCACATCCATGTGGTCTGTTCACTCTAAAGGGCTTTGCATCAGACTGTCACAAACAGAAAAATGGTTAAAAAGTTCTGTATGTATAACCTATTAAAAAAGGAGCTTTTAAGGTTTTTTCAGCCAAAATATTAAAAAAAAATAGTGCCAACATGGAGGGCAGCAGAACCAAAAGGCCAAAGAGGCACCCCAATTGGCAGTCATAATTAGTAACCAAAACTCCAAACGCCCATCAAAGACCTGGTAAAAACAAACCTGCTAAGGGGATGGTGTCCGTTGCTTAGGGATATAGTCAATGGAGGCACTAAAAGCACAGTTGCTCCAAAGAGGCTTAAAGCCTCCTGGACCTTGTCCACTGTGCTGGCCAGGAAGTTATTAGGAAGCAGATGCACTCTCTTCTGAAAAAAGAAGAGAACACTTGGCTCACAAATGGTGGCCACTTACAGAGGTCTGCAAATCTGCTAAACTGCCTGGTAGTGGCTCACCATCACCTCAACAACCCCCCAGGTAAATACTGGGGCATTGGAACCCAAATTAATTTCTTAATTTAACATAGGTACCAGTCTTTTGGTCCTGACCATCCATGTTAAAATCATATAGCACCTGTTTTAAATTCTCAACTAAAGTTACAACCTAACCACATGTCTTTAATGTTTTCAATTTTTCTTCAGACTTTGTCAAAGTGGCTAGATTTCCTTGTTAAAGTACAACTATAGATAATTTACAAGGGAATGTTTCAACTTACGTTGATAAATTAAAGACTTCAGGTAGTTATACATATAACGTACGGGACTACTCTCACTTCTCCAGCATTATTTCTGAGACAATAACTTTTTTCACCATTGTCTGCTTAATAATTGTTGCCTGTGCTCTTGCTCAGTGTTTTATTAAATCCAATTAGTATTGAGTTAAGGTCCCACCATTTCCTGTTCATGCCCTTGGAAATAAAAATAAATAGGTAAGGACATCTCTATAGCCCACCTCAGCAGGAAGCAGTTACAGAAAACTAATCTTTGCCCCATTTCACAGAATCATAAGAATGTTTCTAAGAGCAGGAATGGGAATTTTTCCCTTTTCTCGTCTTGAGTGGGACCCCAATACCTTGGCAGGGTCCAGGGCATTAAATACCTATCACTGGACTCTATTAGCTGGTTTGGGGGAGTGGCCTGGAAACCTATGAATCTTTCAAAAACTGCCAAGATTCTTCAGGGTCCCAAGAAATAGCCAGGGATTTCTTGGGAGATAGCCAGGGATTTCAAGAGACATCCAGTACCCCGTTTGACTCCATGTTACCCGAAAATGCCTGGGCTATCAATTTAGCTTATTTGGCTCAGGTGGCGCTTACGTGGCTTAGGCAGCCCCCAAATCTGAAAAAAGGTACAAAAGCCTGAGGGCTTCTCAGAAATAAATATCTCTCAGCTACTCGGAAGTAGCCCAAAAGGTTTTTAATGACTGTGATGCCGAAAAACAAAAACAGGCAGCGCAGGAGGCAAATAAAATAGCCCAACAGGGGGCGAAAATACTAGCAACTGCCCTACAAGCACCACCCCTCCCCGACTTAACTCAAAGACATTACTCAGCTTACTTCCTCCTCAACACCAGGTTTACACTGTTTTGAATGTTAAAAATGCATTTTTCTCCATTCCCTTTTCCCCTTTCAGTCAACCCATTTTTGCCTTTGAACAGACGGATCCCAGCTCAGGGAATACCAGTCAGCTGAACCCCACAGGGGTTCAAAAACTCCCCAACTCTTTTCAGGAAATACTTGCAATAGGACGTATCAGGGGTTTGTGCCTTACACCCTTAATGTACTTTACTCCAGTACATAGATGATCTCTTGCTTGCAGCAGCAGATTTGGACACTTGCTTAAAAGGCACCAAGGCTTTGTTGCAGCATTTCCAGGACCTGGGCTACCGTATCGGCTAAGAAGGTACAACTCTGCTTAGCCGAGGTCTCCTATTTAGGATATCAGCTGAAAAAAGGTAAGCGAACTCTAAACATGGCCTGGAAAGAAGTCATCCTTCGAATCCCCATCCCAACCTCAAAAAAACAACCACAGCAGGAAATCAACCTTTGACATGGACTGCCACTGAAGAATGAGCATTCCAGCAGTTAAGGTGGCTCTTACCCAAGTCCAGGCTTTGGCCCAACCGGATGTTACACAGCCTTCCCACTTGTTTATTCATGAACAGCAGGGAATCACACAGGGGGTTCTTACCCAGAGCTTAGGACCCTGGGGGAGACCGGCCAGCTTATTTGTCCAAAAGGTTGGATCCAATGGTCCTGGATGGCCAACCTGTCTTTGAGCTATCACCACTACAGCTATTCTGGTTAGGGAAGCAGATAAACTGACTTTCAGTCAAAACCTGGACCTGACAGTTCCCCATGCTGTAGAGACTCTGCTCTGAGGAGCCGCTAGCCACTGGATGTCAAAGGCTCATATTACTCAATACCAAAGCCTCTTACTTGACCAGCCTAGATTAACTTTTTCTCCTACTCAGAGCCTTAATGTAGCCACTCTAATGTCCAATGATAATCCAAAGATTATCACAATTGTGAAGACATGTTGGATGTCTCTCAAGCCAGTCGTCCCGATCTTCAGGACACTCCCCTAGACCAGGCTGATGCTAACCTCTTCACAGATGGTAGAAGTCTGATAATAAAGGGAGTCCGCAAGGTTGGTATGACGGGCTCATGATGTAATCTGGTCACAATCCTTGCCCAACGGCACATCTGCCCAAAAGGCTGAGCTGATTGCTTTAACCCAAGCCCTGTGCTGGGGAACAGGAAAATGGGGAAATATCTTTATAGACAGCAGGTATGCTTCTACTACTCTGCATGCCTATGCCATGATCTACAAGGAATGAGGACTTCTTACCGCGGAGAGTAAAACTATAAAAAACATAGAGGAAATTTTAGTCCTTCTAGAGGCTATATGGCTCCCCGAAAAGGTAACTGTTGTTCATTGCAGGGAACACCAAAAATTGAACACTCCGGAGGCAACAGGAAATCACCTAGCAAATTGGGCAGCTCATGAGACAGCAGAGCTCACAGTGAAGCCCCTCACTATACTGAAATGGAGCAAGCTGATCTAGCGGGAGCACAAAAAGAAATTTTAGGATGGTCGGTAACTAAGGACTCCAAAATCATCCTCCCAGTTGCCCTTGGACAAACTCTGGTGAATCACCTTCATTCTACTACCCATCTGGGAAGTACTAGATTAGTTGAAATGCTGAACCGGTATTCCTACATTCAAGATTTAAAAAGCCTCACTGTCATAGCCGCTAGAACATGTCCTTCTTATGCACAAGTAAATACAAAACAGGAACCAAAACCACCAAATGGTATCAGGGCCCGGGGACTGAGCCTCAGAGAAGCACAGGAAGTGGATTTCACTGAGCCTGGGATCTGGTCTACGTCAAAAAGTTCAAAAAAAAAAAAAAAAGAAAATTAGCCGAGCTTGGTGGCTCAGTCTGTAATCCCGCGCTTTGGGAGGCTGAGGTGAGTGGATTGCCTGAACCTGTGGGTTCGAGACTCACCTAGGCAACTTGGCGAGACCTCATCTCTACAATAAATCAAAAACTAGCCAGGCATGGTAGCGCGCGCCTGTAGTTCCAGCTACTTGGAAGGCTGAGGAGGAAGGATCACGGGAGCCCAGCAGGTCGAGGCTGCGGTGGCCGGGAGCGGCCACTGCACTCGTCTCGGCGACAGAGTGAGACTCCAACTCCAAAAAAAAAAAAAAAAAAAAATTGACTCCTGCATGGAAAAAACCCTTCATCATCATCCTCGCCACTCCTACAACACTAAGGTTAACGAATTACCAGCTTGAATTCACCATTCCCGCATCAAAAAGGCCAAGGACAAGAGTCAACAATAAACGGCTACACCTGGATCTGACTCTTTCACGCTAAGACTTTCTCACTCTGGTGTTGTCTCATAGCCTGTTTTATCCCTCATAGAAAAGCTCAACATTTAGTCCATTCCTTCTCCCTGACTTCCTTTACATCAGGGAAAGTCCTGGCCAACCAAAGTTAAACATATGGGAAAGGGCTTCCTGTGTTATTTAAAGTCAAACTATTCGACTTACTATCCATATCAAGTGCTGATAAAAATAAACCTTGTTTAACTGGAACCCATGGCTAACTACCTTAATTACAGGTCTGGCCGGCCCTCTGCTATCTCTTCCTTCTCTGTCTACTCATCGGTCCCTGTATATTAAATTAAGTAGTTCGGTTTGTAAAACAACGAATCACTACTGTAAAACTCATACATATGTGGGCCCATTACAAGCCCCTACCCATAATAGATGAGTCAATGCTTTGACTCATGAACAACTAAAAGGAGGGAATGAAATGCCTGTTAACAAACCAACTGTGGTGACTCCAATTATAGTGAATCCCCCATTTTGACTCTCAGCTCCCCCTCTCACACCTCCTCCGTGTGACTGCCCCAACCTTCCAGTAAACAGTAAACCACATCCTGCTTGGCAGGAAGCTCAGATAAGTGATTCTGCAACTGCCGAGATAAACTGTTCTATACTTGTTACTGTTCTGCTAACTGTTCTGTAACCAAAATTTCCTTTATGCACCCCACCTATCTCTGATGAAATTGCGGGTTTTGACCTTTGTAAACCCCCTGCCTGCTCCATTCGGGATCAAGAGTTTCTTTCTGGCATGAGCCTCCTATCAACCACCAGCAATAAAGGACTCAATATTTAACTCTCAGTGTGCTGGCAACTCCTTACTCACAATGCAACTACAATAGTAGCAGGGGAGGCCTACTGAAGAACCAAAATGCAAAGAATTGCCCAGTGGTTACATGCTCACATCTTTACTCTAGTGTCAGAGGAGGCCAAATGAAAAGCAGAAACCTTCTGAGCCAGGGTAGTATCCACAGAGGCATAGAAGGGAGTCTAGATTTTTCAATCCTGGTCAGCATTCATTAGGGAGTTCTTCCCCATCAATGAGTCAATGAATGGCGTTCCCAATGAATTCCCACCCAAACCTGAGAGTAACAAGGTGGTACTCCCCACTTGCAACAAAAACAAAGTGTCAGGTAAGTCTTGCTAAAAAGGGGAGTTTAAAAAAAATACAATGTCATATGATAATACTTCAGAAATAATTCAATCAAAAACAACACATTTGCAACAGGCAAATTTTTCGTCTTCCTAATACTGAGAATGTGTGAAAATAAAATAAAATAAAATAAAATAAACCTAAAGCTGGTTGCCATAAACCTCAGTCATTAAGCACAAGTGAAATGGTCTTTGTAAATTGTCACCTTTTACACAATACAACTGAAAGTTGCAGACATATACAGTATTTGCCTTAGCCATCACTCTGACTAGCACTCCGTACTTTGTATTTTTATTCAGATTACAAACCCAAAAAGATAGTCTTCCACAATGAGGTATTATGGATTCATCCAAGGAAAGTTCTGCTCAGGTTTGTACAAAGTGTTGAATTTATTTGAAACATAATTTATTATCGTTTCAATTTTACATGATCTGCTTGGATCTCACTGCATTTTTGCATTAGTGGAAAAATGCAAACACTGCAAATTTTGTAGGAATCTATTTTGTGTCATTATTTTTGAAAAGAAAGGTGTCACAATTGATGGACATGTCGACCAATAATCATGTATTGTGGTTTTCGTCACTTGTCCCATCAAAATATTTAATGCTAGAAATTTTTTCATCTCAGATACTGTAGTATTGCTCTACTTTATTTCTTTGAACATTTTTATCTGTGGTGCATTTAATCATAATACCAGTTAGTTTCAGCCACAATCATTTCCATAAAATCATCTCCAGTAAATAGTCTGACAACCTCACTTATACTCTGAGGATCATTTGGAAATACTTTGACAGTTGGAATTACCAACAAACACATTTAAGTTTCTTTCTGGATCATATTTTGTCCACTCAGTGTCTGATTTGCTCTCACTAGTACTAGATTCACCGTCAAAGATCGTCAAAGATTTTTCTGTATTATGTTTCTTTGTTTACACTGCATCATTACATCATTATCCGTCTCACTATCACTAATAATTTCACTAGATTCACCTCTGACCTTGGAAATCTCATCAGCATGTATTTCATTTTGCATAATTATGGTATATTATTTTTAACACTGATGTATGAAAGCCCTGAAATATCAAAATACAAGTATACACACTAATCACAACAAAATAATACCAACTTGCAATTTTTATCAACTGTGTAAATCAATAACAATATTGTACAGTCAATATTAGATAATTATCTCAATTAACTTTCTCCTTGCCTGACTATTCATTTTCAAGCAAAACATAACAACACATACATATGACAGTGTTGCAGCATTCTGAAACAGAATTTGCAAAGATGTAAATTCATGTTAGCAGCAACCAGGAAAAGAATTTGGAATGACATAAATCTACATCAGCAGCAACCAGGTTCAAAATTTCTAATGACATAAATTCACATCAGTGGTAACCAGGAACAGAATTTGGAATGATGTAAATTCATGTCAGCAGTCAGGAATGAGTTAATATGCCATATGAAGGAACAGGGAATATCTCAACAGGAATGAAAAATGACAATGAAGAGATGAAAACACTGATAATTAATAAATATCCTAATTATCTGCCCAAGATTTTAAACTATACATTATAAAACTACTTCAATGAGTAATTATAAACATAATTTTGAAACAAATGAAAAAAATACAAAGTTTCAGCACAAACCAATGTCTCAGAAAAGAAATAAAAGACATCATTAAGAGACAAATGCAGCCGGGCTTGGTGGCTCAGCCTGTAATCCCACGCCTTGGGAGGCTGAGGTGAGTGGAATGCCTGAGCCCGCGGGTTCGAGACCCGCCTGGGCAACTTGGTGAGACTTCATCTCTACAATAAATCAAAAAATTAGCTGGGTGTGGTAGCGCGTGCCTGTAGTTCCAGCTACTTGGAAGGCTGAGGCGGAAGGATCGCCGGAGCCCAGCAGGTTGAGGCTCTGGTGGCCGGGAGCGGCCACTGAACTCCAGTCTGGGCGACAGAGTGAGACTCCAACTCAAAAAAAAAAAAAAAGAGAGAGACAAATGCAAAGTTTAAAATTGAAAAAACACAGTAACAAAAATAAAATACTAATTGAAAGGGCTGATCAACAAAATGGGAAAATTACCCAACCTAAATAAGAGAGAAAATTGACTGATTTTAAAAAACAAAAACAGACTTAGAGGACAGTAGGACTATAATAAATAATACAGCTTTCCTGTCATTTGAGTCTCAGAAGAAGAAAAGAAAGATGATTCCATATATTTCTTTTAAAAATTAATGGATGAAAATTTCTTTTTAAAATTTATTTTATTTTGTTTTTTGGGTTTTTTTTTTTGAGTTGGAGTCTCACTCCATTGCCCAGACTGGAGTGCAGTAGCCGCTCCCAGCCACCGCAGCCTCAACCTGCTGGGCTCCGGCGATCCTTCCGCCTCAGCCTTCCAAGTAGCTGGAACAACAGGTGCGCACTACCGTGCCCAGCTAATTTTTGATTTATTGTAGAGATGAGGTCTCACCAAGTTGCCCAGGCGGGTCTCGAACCCGCAGGCTCAGGAAATCCACTCACCTCAGCCTCCCAAGGCACGGGATTACAGGCTGAGCCACCGAGCCCAGCTTAAAATTTATTTTATAAATGACCCACAGATTCAGGAAGTTGGATAAATTCAAAATCTAAAGAGAGTACACACAAATCCATGCTTAGATACATCATAATGTTTTGAAAACTAAAGACTAACCTCAAAAACTGTGAAATAAATAAGAGAAATAACACCTTATCTGAAGATGAAAAACAACTCAAAGACAGCAGATTTCTCATCTGCAACCAGTGATGCCAAAACAAAGTAGCACAGTATTTTTTAAGACTTTAAAAAACCATCAAAATAATTCTACATCCAGCAAACATATCCTCAATAATGAAAGGAAAATCAAGAATTGTCAGATGAACGAAAACTAAAAATTAGTCATGAGGTAAAACTACACTAAAAGAACAGTTAGAAAAGTTCTTCAACCAGAAACGAAAATTAAAAAGAAAAGAAATCTAAAACCATCAAGAAGGAAGAAAGAACAAAGGATTCAGTGGTGAAGATACAGGTAATAAAAGCAACTTTATTCCTCTTGAATTTTCTAAATTATGTTTAACAATGGAAACAAAAATAAGTACATGGTACAAAAGCTATTGTGGGTAAGACTGTTGATGGCTTTCCAAGAATCAAGGCAGTGGCATCAATCTGTACTAGAAGTGCTTACATTCTCAATTGGCACTACGAGTGCAGTAAAAATAACGCATCATATCATTAAAAAGATAATTGGTGAAGCAGTAAAAATTACTAGTGTTTTAAGTTTCAATCTATGAAGACACACACATCTTTCTATTATTTGTGTGAAAAACTGAGAAATTTAAAAAAGTCATTCTACTGTACCAAAGCATGGTGATTTTCTTGAGGAAAGGAACTTCTGTGATCATCTGATTTGTAAACTGACATAACAGTTTTAATGGAACTCCATTTTCACATGGAAAAACAAGTGAAAACTATGATGATAATTCATACTTGATTAACCGACATATTTCTTCAAAAATAAAGTCATCCAGTCATTTCAAGGAAAGCAACTAAGAACATAAGTAACCAACGACAAAATTTGGAAAACATATCTATCAATGTGAGCTTGTCTGATTCCCAATATTTAAAGACATCTGATGAATTCAGTGGATTACAATCACTGTCAATGTGCACTTAGAATATTTAGATTACTCAATGAACCAATATCTTCCACAGACTAATTAGTAATATTATAAAATCATACATGGATAAAAGATAAAAGCATACATGGATAAAATGAAACATGGATTGAAATAGCAAGATAGTCTAAGTATAATGGTGACACTCATTGATAAGACTGCAGATTTCATACTGGATCAAACCTTTAACAAACTATCACTTCTCAAATTTTAGTGCCGTATGAATCAGGAATATTCACAATTCTGGAAAGGCTATTAAAGTACTTTTCCTGGCTGGGTACAGTGGCTCACACCTCTAACTAATCCTAACATTTTGGGAAGTTGATGTTTCCCATGCATCAAATTAATATGGGAATTAAGATAATTTTTATTTTACATTTTGATAGTATAAAAATTATATAAAGTAACTAGCCAATACTTGTGAAACAAAAACAGCACTAGTTGTATAACTGGCATTACCACAGTATGAGTTTCCCACATAAACACTGTTTTGCCTTGTAATTTTAGGCTGAATTGCTTACAAAATATTACCAAGTCTAGCAAAAGACAGATTCCAAAGCCATCATGTATTTGATTTGATAGTTGAAGGCAATCTTCTCATTTAGGAGAATTACTTGAGACCAGGAGTTCAAGACCAGTCTGGGCAACCTACAAAAACCCTATTCTCTACAAAAAAAAAACAAACAAAAACCCAGAAAACATCTTTTCTTCTTCTTTTTTTTTTTTTTTTGAGTTGGAGTCTCACTCTGTCACCCAGACTGGAGTGCAGTGGCTGCTCCCAGCCACTGCAGCCTCAACTTGCTGGGCTCCAGCAATCCTTCCGCTTCAGCCTTCCAAGCAGCTGGAACTACAGGCACACGCTACCACACCCGGCTAATTTTATTTTTATTTATTGTAGAGATGAGGTCTTGCCAAGTTGCCCAGGTGGGTCTCAAACCCATGGGTTCAGGCAATCCACTCACCTCAACTTCCCAAAGTGCTGGGATTACAGGCTGAGTCACCGAGCCTGGCTGAAAATGTCTTTTCCATTTACATTTGTGAGACTAGATTTTCTTCATAGATTTCAACAAAAACAACATATTTCAATATACTGCATGCAGAAGCAGGTAAGAGAATTCAGCAGCCTTATATTAAGTCAGACATTAATGCTCCAAAATAAGAGTATAACGGTGTCCTGAGATCAAAAGTTTGAGAACATTGGGTTATTAATGTACATATATAGGAGTGGAACTCTTGGGTCTTAAGATAGGTATCATCTCAGCTTTACTAGTCAACTACAGTGTGTTTTCCCAAGTGGTTTTTCCAATTATCACACTCTCTCATAAGTTGAGTAAAAGCGTTGCCCATTGATAAATCCAGGCCAGCAAATTCAGACTTCCTTTGTGCTGGTCTTATTGGTATGCAATACTACCTCACTGAACTTCAAATTTAGAATTTATGATTACCAATAAGACAGTGCTTTTTTCATAAATTTACTGGGCATTTGGATTGTTTCCTTTGTAACTTGCCTGTTTAGGTGCTCTGCTCATTTCTCTATTGAGTTGTCTTTATTTTTCTTATTGATTTGTAGTTGTTTTTATATCTTTTAGAGCCTATTTCTATTGTTGGTTATATTTATTGCCATTATTTTCTTCCTCACTTGGACTTGTATTTTTATTCTTATATTTTACTAACAGGAGTTATTTTTCCAATGTAGTTGAACTCATTGATATTTCCCTTTATAGTCAGTGCTTTCTATGTCTTAAGAATTCCTTTCCAAACATATTCTCCCATATTATCTTTTCAAAAGCTTATGACTGTAGACAGAAATGCAAAGGGCCAATAGAAATTTGAAGATGTTTTCCTATTGTTTATTCTTTCTCTTGATTTTCAGTGATTTGATCTTATCTTACAGCATTCCTGGTCATTTCTGACAGCTTGCTAAACTTTTTTGAAAAACTATAGAGAGATTCTGAGACTAGATGATGCTTCTTTCTACCAGAAATAATGTATTTTCATCTTCAAATAGGCACTTAGGCTAGAGACTGTCACTTTAATTCAATCTGCACATTATTTGAAGCTGCGTTTCTAGTCTTTGGAAGAAAGATTTTTTCCCCCCTTGCATTCCCCTATCTCAAGGGTGTAGTCCAGGAATTATCAAACTTTTCCTGAAAAGAGCTGGACAGCAAATATTTTTCACTTTGTGGAGCAACAGGAAAAACCAAGGATATTATACAAATACATATTTAACAAGAGTGTAAACAAATATCCACAAATGCACTGATTCAATAAACTGATTCAATATGTGATAAAAATTAAGTACAATTTTTTGGTAATACAAGTCTACTAATAAAAAGAATGAAACTTGGAGGGGGAAATAATGTTTATTTGTTCATTCTGATCTATAATGAGATTTTACATATCCACCTCTGACAATGTTTTACACACAGAGTCCTGCTACCTGATATCAGTCCATAAGCATATAATTTTAATTAAACATATCTATTTCTGAAAATTATTTATAAAATTTGATTAGATTCTACTCTTGATCTTTGCTTTTTAGCACATCATTATATTGCAGAATAATCACTTTCAATTAAAGAATAGGCTAAAGTTCCTGAATTGCATAGTTAAATGAATTTTAAAATATGAACACTTCCTTTGTAATTTCCTCAATATTCAACAACCACTACAAGAACTGTTGTATGAGCTTGGAAAATATTTCTGTAGTAAATTTACTTTTTATTTTTTTCTCAACAGAGACAGGGTCTCACTATGTTGCCCAGGCTGGTCTCAAACTCCAGGGCTTAAGCAATCCCCCCACCTTGGCCTTGCAAAGTGCTGGGATTACAGGTGTGAATCACCATGCCCCGCTATGCATCAAATTCATATGGGAATGGAGACGATAATTTTTATTTTACATTTTGATGGTATGAAAATTATATAAAGTAACGAGTCAATACTTGTGAAACAAACAACACTAGCTGTAGAACTGGCATTACCACAGTATGAGTTTCACATATAAACACTGTTCTGCTTTGTAATTTTAAGTTGAATTTCTTACAAAATATTATCAAGTCTGTAGCAAAAGATAGATTTCAAAGCCATTAAGTATTTGATTTGATGGTAAAGGGCAATCTTCTCATTTAGAAAACTTTCAATGTACTCCAAAACATTGCAATAAAAATTTTGCTACTGCTAAGTCATCAAACGACTGTGTAGAAGGGCAATTCAATATATTCAGACCCTATCTCTAACAAATTCATAGGATTTGATGAAGTCTACAAGAGCAAATCAAAATCACTGTTGACACTATTAGTTCACTGTCACATGACAGATATAAATATTTTCTGCAAAGTACTGGATGGTGAGTAACACAATAAATAATAACAGGCCTTATAACAAACTTTGTAAACGCATCCAACTAAAGTCTTTTCCTGTTCCCAGACTTATTTTTACAACTATCAGTTGTAACACATTTTAGCAGATTCCATTTCAGGTTGTACTAAATAAGATTTCTCAGCTTCCCTGGAAATATTTTCTCTTATAATTGTTTCACATAGACTATTCATGAAGACAAATTCTTCAACCACTTCAAACTCAGCATTGACTCCTGGAATAAATAACTGAACAGTACTGGTAACACCTACTGACTCATCAAAAGTCTAGGGAAACCATGAGAAATCATTTACTTTGTTTTCAAAATGACTACTGATGTTGCTCCCAATGTCGTAACTTTTAGAGCAACTACTCTCACTGGAAGGCTAATCATTATTTTAAAAGTTTATTTTGTGTAGACAGATATCTTTGGCTACCACAATAAAACACAATTTAATTACTAACTCTGATAAACGGTTTTCCTTGCTTGGCTAACAAATGAGCTATTCTGAAACTTACTTAAATAGCCTCATCCTAGGCAACAGAGCAATACCCCATCTCTATAAAAAAAACCAAAAAACTAGCCAGGTGTGGCGGCACACTTCTGTGTTACCAGCTATTCAAGAAGGATCACCTGAGCCCAGAAAGTCAAGGCTGTAGTGAGCTGTGATCACGGCACTGTCCTCTAGTCTGGGTGACAGAGTGAGACTCTGATTCACCAACAAAAAAATAAATAAATAAACAAAAATTTATTGGGCCAGACATGATAACTCAAGCCTACAATCCCAGCACCCTGGGAGGCCAATGCTAGAGAACTGCTTGAGCCCACTTCAAGATCAGCAAGGGCAGCACAGCCAGACCTTGCCTCTATTTAAAAAAAAAAAAATTATAGCCTCATTTTCACTTTTTATTTTTGTGATTAAAGTCTACTGTGGTAAAATGTTGATATAGTTTACTATTTTCTCTAACTCGTTAGTTATATTGCTGTGAATTGGGAATATTGTTGGAAGCACTCAGTCTGGTAATGTTGACATATATTGTATTCTTTTAGCACAGTTACAGTGTTCCACTATAAAATATATAATGCTAACGTATTAACAATAAATCATCTAATTTATTAACAATAAAAATCCATTCCACTATACCTTGAAAGCACTACATGTAAGTTCACTTTTCTCCTTTTTTGTTTTAACATGATAGGTATGCACTAGCAATAAGAGAAATAAATGAGATGCTGGGGCAATACATGTGGCACTCAATGGCAAATTTTCACTACTGTCACTGTTAATTGTAGCATACAGAGCATCAATTAGAATATGTGGTCTCTGCAGCAAGAACTTAACGCTGTCACTGCAGTAAAACAGAACTCACAGATAATATGCAAATAAGTGTGTGGTCTTATTACAATAAAACTTTATTTTTAAACACTAACACTCTAATTTAATATGATTTTCAGGTGTCATAAAACATTATTATTGTTTTTTTTTCCAACCATGTAAAAACTTAAAAACTATTCTTAGCTCACAGGCTACATAAACGTAGGTGGAGAATTGAATCTGAACCACAGGCTACAATTTGCTTACCCTTAAGAGTAACTTTCTGAGGTCCCAAATAAAAGTCGATAATAATTAATGGCCCCTACATTCTCCTTCTGTCTTCCCAGCTGTGTAAACTGCAAGAAACATCTCAGCTTTCCAATGTCTCAGATGGTTTTTAATAAACTGGGCAAAATATCCATAAGGAAAATAAAACTTAATGTCAGACCAAACTCTGCACAATCCTTCCCTCTCAGCTCTCATTCCCTCAAGTCCTCACTATTTTGCTAGTTTTCTGATGCTTTGAATATTTCTTTTAAAAAGTGTTTAAAACAGCACTTCTAATTGTTCTCAGTGAGAAAGCTGGTCTGATCCGAGCTTCTCTGCTTTCGGTGGAGGTAGAAGTCACAATTACACTGCCAAATATCAAGACCTCCTATAAAGCTATATAGTAACAATGACATCGTGTCACTGTCACTGGATCCTTAAATACACATATGGACTAGAGCCTAGAAATAATCCATACATATACTGAATGGTTGCTATGTAACAGAGGTTGTATTTCAAACAAAGAGGAAAAGATCTTTTAACAAATGGTATAGTAACAACTGGTTCTCCATATGAGAAAAAAATTAAACTGAAGCCCTATATTACACAATGTATTAAAATCCATTTCAAATAGTTTTATACACACAAGTGCACAACTACAGAAATAAGTTTTTGAAATATGTTTTCAAAACACGTTAGAAACTGCTGAAACTTTAAATTTTTGAAATAAATACAATTACCATGCTTCAAAAGTTTCTAAAAGTTATGGAATGCAAAGTTGCCTTATGTAGAGGCATATAGCATAAGTTCCCAAAAGGTAAAAAATTTCACCGACTTTCTGTGTAGCCTTCCATGATATTTTATGCATATGTAAGCTCATGTTACTCTCTGCCTCTCCACCACACTATAGATCCAACGGGTCCTTAACAATATCCAATAATACCATCCATCTCATCACAAAGGTAAGTTCATTTATTTAAATTAAAATGACCAAAAACTAAAAAGATTAAAAATAAATTATAACTATTTTTCTTAGAAAAACTCTAAAGCTAAGGACAACTTCACTGAATGTGCCTACCAAACTTAATTATGTTTTTAAACAGACATATAAACCTTAATTTTAGAAAACAGAAATTTCCAGTTTCCTCATAGCTTCTACCCAACTTTATCCTTACATAAAAATGTCAGGGTAGCTGGGCACAGTAGTATAATCCCAGCACTTTTGGGAGGCAGAGACAAGAGGCTTGCCTGAGTCCAGTGGTTCAAGACCTGGGCAACTTGGCGAGACCACATCTCTACAACAAATCAAAAAATTATCCAGGCATGGTAGTACACTCCTGTGGTTCCAGCTATTTGGAAAGCTGAGGAGGAAAGATCACCTGAGTCTAGCAGACTGAGGCTGCAATGGCCTGAGTGTGCCACTGCACTGCAGCCTGGGCAACAGAGTGAGACTACAATTCAAAAAAAAAAAAATATCAGGGTAGGCCATTGCTTTGTTTAAGCTCTGATGTGTCTACCTGCTCTCAGAGCTATGGCCACCATGTTTCCTGGCTTTGGTCCTTCTCCTACCTTGGGGAGGTGAATCCCCCCACCCCCACTTCATTTACCTTCTAAATAGACTATATTTTACAATTTTAAAAAAAGTCAGGGTAACAGGAAACACGCACACACACACACACACACACACACACACACACACACACACACAATCTTAACAGCATTCCAATATCAAATAAATATCTTGGATTATCTCATTATATCCAGACCTTGCATTTAGCATTATAATAAAATCATCCATAGCTGATTTTTTTATATCTTTCTTATAGCCCTGCATTTTAGAGTAAAAAGATGAAATAATTTCTTTCTGAGTAGATGCAGAAATTTCATTATCAACAGGTAACATGACTTGGGGAAGAAGTCAGTTGTCATCAGCTAGCAATGCCAAAGACAAAATACAAAGTCAAGACTCCTGATTGCCTCCCATTAAAAATAATAATTATGGCCAGGTGCAGTGGTACACAACTGTAGTCCCAGTTACTAGGGAGGCTGATGTGGAAGGATCACTTGAGCTCAGATGTTCAAGGCTGTAGCGTACTCTGACTGCAACTGTGAACAGCCATTGAATTTCAGCATGAGCACACAGCAAGACCCCATCTCTTTTAAAAAAAAGTTTTATTTAAAAAACCTTATAATACAAAAACACATTTGAGATTATTAACCATATCTCCTTAAATCTATCAATCCAAACTGTAATTTCTAATATATATCTTATAACTTTTATTCTGTGTCACATCCATTTCTTCACTGGTCTTCCTTCTCTGAGAACTGAGCAAAGGGTCAGTCTTCCATTTCTTTTCTCCTCTTGTTTGCCACTGGCAGTTGGATTTGCCTTAATTGCTAGTTAGGAAAATTGTCTACGATTCCAACCCTGACATTTAGTTTCAGAGATGTTACAACAGGGTTTCAAGGCTCGGGCAACCAAAGGAAAACTTTTGATTTTCCCACATACTCAAGCTTGAAACTATAGGCATCTGCAATTCCTCTATAAAGAATCAAATACTAATCATCTTAACACTATAATTACATTTTACACATAATATAAATTCAAAAATTTAAACTCATCAGCCTTTATAGCAATAAAACCAAAAATATTTGTCATCTTTAAGTAATCACTTACAAAAGGCTCGGAGACTTCAGACCTTTAATATTGCTCTTCAGCATGCATAGCTAAGAAAATGGTCCATTTCTACTTCCCAGTATTCCCTGCCCTGCTTATTCTCTGGTCATTCTCATATGTGTGCCATCCTTCCAAAATCCACATACCCTCATTGTTTTGAAACTCTGTTCAGGCTGACCCTTTGTCTAGAATCCCTGTTGATCTACTGAAACTTACTCATCCTCCAAACACCATTTTAAATCTTTTCAGGTTTTAAAATATTTAAAATATTTTCAGGTTCACTCAATTCCATGAGAGAAATTGGACCAAAGAAGAGACCAACATGATCTGGATCTACAAAGGAAAGATGACAAGAACCTGACAACCTGGTATCTTGAAGCTACTGAACTACACATCACCCTAATTTCTGATTTCCTATCATGAAATAATAAACTTCTTATAATTTAGATTAGCTACTTGCACAACACTTCTAATTCTGGCCAAGATGAAGCAACAGAGACCAGTTTTAAGCTGCTCCCTGAAACAACCATAAAAAACAAATACATAAAACAATGGTTTTCAAGGCAGTGAACATCAGGAAACAAAGAACAGTGATTCCCAAGAAGTGAGAAACAACAGAGGTGAACCCCTACATATGCCTAAGCATACTGCTTTACAGTTTCTAGGCCATGGCATAGAAAAGGGCAACTGGGACCAAGACCAGCAGACTTCTGAGTCAGAGAAATGAAGTTGAGAGTCAGGAGAGCACAAGGTAGCCACAGGTTACAGGACAAAGTACTAACAAAGACAGCTGCATAGAAAGGAACCCCAGCCGTTTATAGAGAGCCCCCTCTCAAATATTCACAAGAGTATTGATTACCACATGCATATAGGGAAACTATCTAAGGCGAGGAAAAGAACCATCAAAGAATCAAAAGAAACAGGGCTTGCTATAGTATCTGTTCCCACTAGCCAAACTAGTAACTCATGGGCACTCAACAGAGTCCCCAGGAAGGTTTTGCCTCAGTGGTTAGGAGTAATTACTCCTGGACTAAGCACTGTTTCATATCTGTCTAATAAGTCATAAAAGCAAAATTCAAAAGAATCCACCTGTTTGTAAGCAACCCAACTATACCCCAAAACAATACTCAAAAAGATTTACAGGGAAGACAGCAGCTGAGCCAATCAGACTATGTGAGTCCCGGTGTGAGTGACTGAGTGTATGGAAAATTTTGTATACATGCTGGTGAGTGAGTGGGCATGTGAGCGGCTGACAGTGAAGACTAGGGAGCTAGTGGCCAGGGCTCTCCTGGTACAGCAGCTGGTGCCACAGCTGCTAGGCTTGAACCCTTCCTGGGAAGAAAACGCTGGGAGAGACTAAGTTGGGGCTCGTGAGCAAGTGGCCAGGGCCCTGGTGCAACAGCTGCTGCTGCAGCTTCTCTACTTAGTCCCTGGCTTTTCGCAAATGAGAGAAGCTAAGCACCATTTTATTTTAACAGACAAAAGTTTTCCTGTGAAGAAGCAGCAGGGAGAGACTACAACCCCAGGCTCTGCCTCACCACTACAGCAGGAGAGACTGCTGGCTCCAGGTTTTGCCTCACCACTTTAGTACCTGGCAGGACACAGGCAGCAGGGGCTGTGAAGGGAGTCCAGAGGCAAAGTTCCACAGAAGAGGACAAGAGAGGCACCCCACCACCATCTTGAAGATGGGGCAAGAAAGTGCTCCGAGTTGCTCACTACAGAGCAACAGACCCAATCTCTGTGACTGGCAAATCAACTACTCAGGGATTGATCGTGACCCTGAGGAAATATCCTGAAAGCACAAACTACAAAAGGACTGATCATGACCCAGAGGAAATATCCTGAAAGCACAAACTACACAGGGACCTGACGAGTGCTGAGTCCCAAGCGCCCCAGCCCCTATCCTGATCCAGCCGCTGGACAAAGGGTGTCGCCAGAAAAGGATAAGAAAGAACTCCAAAGAGATCAGCAGTGAGACCGGGGCTGACCCAAGCCCCCTCCTCCCAAGCAATCCTCTGAATAACAGTCCCACTCAGCTGGGCCACTACTTTTTTTTTTCAGTTGGAGTCTCACTCTGTCGCCCAGGCTGGAGTGCAGTGGCCGCTCCCGGCGATCCTTCCGCCTCAGCCTTCCAAGCAGCTGGAACTACAGGCGCGCGGTACCACGCCCAGTTGATTTTTAATTTATTGTAGAGATGAGGTCTCGCCAAGTTGCTCAGGCAGGTCTTGAACCCAGGGGGTCAGGCAATCCACTCACCTCAGCCTCCCAAAGGCGCGGGATTACAGGCTAAGCCACAGAGCCCGGTTTTGGGCCACTACTAAGAGGGGCAAACCCAGGCAGTTCCTGGACGTCAGTCGCAAATAGAAGAACTCCATTCCAGGATAGGGCTGGCTGGGCCACCCTGCGAGTACATACCCGGGGAAGACACAATCCCACACCTCCCCACCAGAGATCTCCCTGACTATACGAGAGTGGGACTGGAAGATTGCAGCCCCATCCACCTCCACTGCCCCTCACGTCCCAAGAGAACAGCAGAGCACAGAATCAACAGAGAATACAGCGCAACAAGAATCTTGAAAACACACATATACATCAACCCCAAAGCCAAAAGAAAACAAGCAAACAAAGAAAAAACTTTATAAGAACCTCATGACAGTGATGAACAATCACATTTCAATAATGTGAAAGGACTAAATGCACCACTGAATGTGAAAGTACTAAATGCACTAAATGCCTGAATGTGAAAGGACTAAATGCACCACTGAAAAGACACAGAATGGCAAACTGGATAAGACACGATGACCCAATTATTTGCTGCATTCAGGAAACTCATCTGAACACAAGGGATGCAGACAGACTCAAAGTTAAAGAATAGAAAATGAGTTTCCAGGCAAATGGATCACAAAAGAGGGCGGGAGCCATGATCTTAAAATCAGACAAAACAACCTTTAAGCCATCAAAAATTTTAAAGGATACAAAAGGACACTACATAATGATAAAAGGTTCGATCCATCAAGTAGTATCAATCCTAAACATATATGTGCCCAACACAGGAGCACCAGCATTTATAAAGCAACTACTAAGCAAACTAAAAAAAGATACTGACTTGAACACTATTATAGCAGGGGACTTGAATACCCCACTAACAGCCCTAGATAGGTCAAAGGCAAAATATCAACAAGAAGATCCATAACCTACACTTGATACTTCGACCAAATGGACTTAATAGATACCTACAGATTATTTCACTCAACAACCACAGAATATACATACTACTCATCACCACATGGAACAAACTCCAAGATTGATCACATCCTTGCCATAAATAAAGCATAAACAAATTCCATAAGGTTGAAATCTTGCCATGCACAATCTCAGACCACAGTGGAATAAATATAAATGTCAACACCAACAAAATTTCCCCAAAGCCCACAAAGACATGGACCCTAAACAGCATGATGTTGAACAACTCCTGAGTCAACACTGAAATCAAAGCAGAAATTAAAAGATTCTTGGAAACAAATGAAAATGAAAAACCTTCTTACCAAAACCTTTAGGATGCCATGAAAGGAGTTCTCAGAAGCAATTTATATATCCACAAGCACACATCATGAAAATGGAAAGATTACAAGTGGAAAGCCTAACAAATCACCTAAGAGAGCCAGAAAGAGAAGACCAGCAAAACCCCAACTTTAGCAGAAGAATCCAAATCACCAAAATAAGAGTTCAAATATGGGACACAGAGGACAAAAATATGATAGAAAACATCAACAAAACAAAAAGCTGGTTCTTTGAAAGAATTAACAAGATTGATGGACCCCTAGCCAAAATGACCAAGGAAAAGAGAGAAAAAGTCCAAATAAACACAATCAGAAATATCAAATCACAACTGACTCCGACGAAATACAAAAGATTATCAGAGATTACTATGTATACCTATATAGAAACAAATTTGATAATATAAATGAAATGGAGGACTTTCTGACATCACACAACTTCCCCAGGTTGAAACAAGAAAACACTGTGACAATAAATAGATCAATTAACAACCCAGGAAATTGACTCTGTCATACGAAAACAACCTATTAAAAAAAGGCCTGGACTGGATGGCTTTTCAGCAGAATTCTATAAAACCTAAGGAGGAGCTGATACTAATCCTATTGAAAGTATTCCAGGCAACTGAGAAAGATGGAATCAAGAGAGCAGGGAGACAGCCCACAGAATGGGAAAAAATACTTGCCAACTGTATACCTGACAAAGGTCAAACATCTAGGATCTACAAAGAACTCAAACGTGCCAAAAGGAAAAAAACAAACAGCCCATTCAAAAGTGGGCAAAAGACATGAACAGAAACTTCTTAAAAGAAGATATACAAGCAGCCAACAGACACATGAAAAAGTGCTCAGCCTCATTCATCAGAGAAACGCAAATCAAAACCACATTGAGACACCACCTAACCCCAGTAAGACTGCCCATCATTAATAAAACAAACAACAACAGATGCTGATGAGGATGTGGAGAAAAAGGAACGCTTCTACACTGCTGGTGGGAATGCAAACTAGTGTAACTTCTTTGGAAGACAGTATGGTGATTTCTGAAAGAACTAGAAATTGACCTTCCATATGACCCAGCAATCCCCCTATTGGGAATATACCCGAAGGAACTCAAATCATCCTACAAAAAAGATACCTGCACATGTATGTCTGTTGCAGCTCTATTCACAATAGCAAAAGCATGGAACTAACCATGCTGCCCATCGAAGCCAGACTGGATAAAAAAATGTACATATACCCGTTTTGGAATGTTATGCAGCCATAACGAAGGACAAATATATGGACTTTGCAGCAACTTGGACAGATTTAGAGTCGATCATACTCAGTGATCTATCACAGAAACAAAGAACAGAGTACCATATGTTCTCACTTATAAGCAGACCTTGAACAAATATAATACTATAAGAAAGGTATTGGCAGTAGTAGTAAACTGTCTGGGGTGGGGGGATGGGATTGGCATTTGAGGGACACTGCTAGGGGAGGGAGGGGCATATCTCATCAACAAGGGTTCCTGCATAATCAACATTTGTATACCTAACCCTGAATTGCACCCCACATCTTCATAATTAAAAAAAAAAAAAGAATTACTAAGTATAAAAAAAGATTTATAGAAGAAAAGAAAATATGTAGCATCAAACAATGACTGGCACCTAAATAAAGATTATCAGGCATAAAAAGAAACAGGAAATCACAATGCAAACTGAGAATAATCAGTCAATAAAAACTGAGCAAGTATTGACACAGATGTTAAAATTAGCAAAGATATTAAAACCATTATTATGTAAGTGTATTACATACGATCATAAAGTTAAGAGACATTGAATATATAAAAAGACTGGAATCAAACTTCTAAAGATGCATATGTCTGAGATGAAAATTACATTGAATGTAATTTAAATGCCAGATTAAAAACCATAGAAGAAAAAAATTAGTGAACTTCAAGACATAACAGAAACTATCTAAAATGAAGCACAAAGAAGAAAATCTTTTAAAAATTATTTTTAAAAAGCATCAGCAACCAGTGGGACAACTTCAAATGGCCTAATGTAGAAGAAGTAACTAGAGTCTCCAAAAGAGAGTAAAGAGAGGAGGAATAGAAAAAAATACTTGAAGAAATAATTGTCAAAAAATTTCTAACCATAACAAGACCTATCATAAACTCATAGATCGAAGAAATTCAACAAACCTCAAGCACAAGAAACATGCAGAAAATTACAGCAGGGCATAACATAACGAAATTATTCAAAATCAGTGATACAACACTAAAACCAGCCAGATAAGGCCAGGTAGAATGGCTGTCACTTATAATCCTAGAACTCTGGGAAGCCAAGGTGAGAGGCTTGCTTGAGGCCAGGAGTTCCAGGCCAGCCTAGACAACACAGCAAGACTCAATTTCTAAAAATAAAAAAATTAAAAAAAAGTTTTAATTACTTAGGCATAGTCCCACTTACTCAGGAGGCTAAAGCACGAGATCACTTGAGAGTTTAATGGAGAGTGTCTCTTTAAAAAATATATAAATATGTGTACAATCAAAAATTTAGGAAGTAAGCCGGGCTCAGTGGCTCAGCCTATAATCCCGCGCCTTGGGAGGCTGAGGTGAGTGGATTGCCTGAGCCCACGGGTTCGAGACCCGCCTGGGCAACTTGGCGAGACCTCATCTCTACAATAAATCAAAAATCAGCCAGGCGTGGTAGCGCGCGCCTGTAGTTCCAGTTACTTGGAAGGCAGAGGCGGAAGGATCGCCGGAGCACAGCAGGTCAAGGCTGCGGTGGCCGGGAGCGGCCACTGCTGCACTCCAGTCTGGGCAACAGAGTGAGACTCCAACTCAAAAAAAAAAAAAAAAAAACTTAGGAAGTAATACAGCGCCTCCACCTAAGCTTTGCATTATGTTGTTCTCTTTCACCTTTTCTTTTTAGAATTATTATTTATTATTATAAAATTATTTAAATTATTGTTAAATAATTTTAAATTATTATTAAATAATTTAAATTATTAAATTAGTATTTAAATATCTGGTTTTAGTGGCTCCCTTTTAAAAAATAATTCTCAAAAAAATAGAAAATTCTAAACAGAAGTAGTGCATGATATCCACATTTTTAAATTCCAACCAAAACAACCTAAATTAAAGCTAGTTAAACTTTACCCTCTCTAATAAAAAGGTATTGAATTTTTAACATATGGGTTTAAAATATATAAAAACTCTTTAGAAGATGTTAAATAAATCAGAAAATTCCATGTTAATGTTTGTAACATGACGAATGTGGGAGTTTTTTGTTTTTACAACGTTCACTGTTTCCAGCAATACCAAAGCATCTGTTTTCTAAATGCTCAACCCCCAGCATGTTTCTTTGGAAAGTCACTACATTCTCAATTGTTGAAACATCACCTTTATCTTGAAGAGGTAGGTAAAGTGTTTACTTTTCTGTGAAAACAGAGCTAGGGGTGGGCCATGCTGGCTCATGCCTGTAATCCCAGTGACTCAGTGAGGCTGAGGTGGAAGGATCACTTGAGGCCAGGAGTTCTTGACCAGCCTGGGTAGTCTCTACACAAATGTAAAAAAAAAGAAAGAAAAAATAGCCAGTGGCACACGCCTGTAGTTCCAGCTACTTGGGAGTCTAAAGTGGGAGGCTTGAATCAGCCCAGGAATTCTAGGCTGCAATGAGCTATGATCATGCTACTGTACTCCAGTCCACATAATAGAGCAAGACCTGGACTCTAAAACTAAATAAATAAAAATAGAGCCAGGTATTTGTAATACTCTCAGCTATGTGTCATCATAATAAAGGTCAACAAATTTGAAAAATTTACCTTTTGGCAAAATAAAAATGTATTATAGGTTCAACAACACATTTATGTATATTCTTCCAAGGGAAACTGTTGTGATAGCAAAGATTTTCACTGCCTCCTTTTTCCCAATTATTCCCGTAGAATTGTAAAAATTTACTCATCTAGAGAATTTTTTAGACAATTACAAGTATATACACTTTTTTTTTTCTTTTTTTTTGAGTTGGAGTCTCACTCTGTCGCCCAGACTGGAGTGCAGTGGCCGCTCCCGGCCATCGCGGCCTCAACCTGCTGGGCTCCGGCGATCCTTCCGTCTCTCAGCCTTCCAAGGAGCTGGAACTACAGGCATGCGCTACCACGCCTGGCTAATTTTTTGATTTATTGTAGAGATGAGGTCTCGCCAAGTTGCCCAGGCGGGTCTCGAACCTGCGGGCTCAGGCAATCCACTCACCTCAGCCTCCCAAGGCGCAGGATTACAGGCTGAGCCACCAAGCCCAGCTTACACTTTTTAATAATAAACCACAATGATGACCTCTAGTAACTTTTGGGCACTCTGAACGTCTATGATTCCATGAATGATCTTCAGTGCTATCCATTTAATCTACAAATATTTAGAATGATCAAAACAGGAAAAAAAAGAAGGAAAAAAAACCTTGTCCTAATGGCATTAATATTCTAGTGAGAGGAGACAAACAATAAATAACATTATTAAGAAGACATTGTATTAGATGGTGATAAATACAAAGGAGAAACCAGTGTAGCAAGGTTATTACGGAATGAGGAGGCACTTGAAATCTCTGACAGTAAGCCTAGGAAAGGCCTCACTGATAAGATGACTCTTGAATAAATACCAAAGGATATGAGGGAACATGTTATACAGTATTTAAGATTACTCAACAGAGAACGAACAGCACTGCAAAGGCCCTTTGGTATATATATTTCTGTATGCTTGAGGAAGACCAAGGAGGTCAGTGTGGCTACAGCAAGTAAACAAAGGGAAAGAGTTACAGTGAATGATCTTAGAAGTACTTGGGAGGGGTGGTGAAGGTTATGTAGAGCCTTGTTTATTAGTAAGGGCTGGGGCTTTTTTTTCTCAATAAGATGGGAAGTCACTGAAGAGTGTTAAGTAGGAGTGATGTGCATTTATTTTATTCTACAAATGAAAATTCAATACTATCATTACTTTTGTTGTTGCTCAAACTGGTCCAGTTCTCAGGAGCTCCTTCAGGTTGGCTCCTGTGCTTTCAATTGGTTCCCACCTTTCTGAGCACTTTCTTACTTTCTGGCACCACAAGATGATCAAGGTTCACCTTGAATTTTCCCTGTACCAGTACTATAATGAATTACATTCTCAAGGAACTCTGGTTCCTTTCATTGATATTCACTAGATATTCTCAATGCTACTAGGGTGTCACTGTTTATAGGTCCTCTTAAAGCTAAAAAATACACATACACAAATTAATTCATATATATATACACACATCTGTATTTCTGTGTCTGTATAAATATTAAAAGACATGAGCTTATAGTCATACTTCTGATCTTATTCCAACACCACAAAGTTCATTTAGCCTTTCCTTACTCGTTATTCCTGATTCCAACACTGAGTAACCTAGCTCTCATTATCTACAATATATTGACTTATATTTGTTCACTTACAGTATACCCATAGTTTCAGAACTTTTAACCCAAACTGCTATGAGAAATACATTTATTAACTAGTCTACAGCATGCTTGTACAGTTCTTTTTGTCTTTAGCTTTACTTTATCTATCAAGATACCATTTTCTACAGTTACTTAGGCTAGCTGTTTTCTTCCCTATCTCCTTTAGTGTGAATTGTGCTATCCCTTTATGGGTTCCCCCACATTCTGGTTGGTGGTAATTGCTCATCTGGGGAGTACGTAAAACATTCCCGGCTGGGAGCGGTGGCTCAAGCCTGTAATCCCAGCACTGTGGGAGGCTGAGGCAAAAGGATTGCATATGCTCAGGGGTTAGAGACCAACCTGGACAACTTGATAAGCCCTCATCTCTACAATAAATCAAAAAATAAGCCGGACATGGTAGCGCACACCTGCAGTTCCAGTTACTTGGAAGGCTGAAGCAGAGAAAGACTGCCTGAGCCCAGCAGGTCAAGGCTGCGGTGGCCGTGAGCATGCCACTCCAGCCTGGGCAACAGAGTGAGACTCCGACTCAAAAGAATCAAAAACAAAAAACATTCCCATGGTTCTAAGAGTTAGAGTTATACAAAAATATATACTCTGAGAATTGTCACTCACATTTCATCGATGCTATACAGATCTTACATCATTCTTTTCACCCCTTTCACAACTCCTCATGGGTAACCAATCTCTTTAGATTCTGATTTATCCTTCCTGTATTTCTTTTCCACAAATGTGAACATAAACGTGTATACTTCCTTATATCTCATTCTTTCTTAAATAAAGGGTAGCGGTACACCGTAGATGATCTTTTGCACTTTTTGTTCACTTAATAATATATAATGGGAACCATTCCACATCAGTTCATAGAGATATTCCTCACTGGTTTTTACAACTGCATGGTACACCACTGTATGGAGGTAAGACAGTTTAGTCAACCATTCACCCATGGGTGGGCATTTAATCCATTTTCAATATTTTATAACATAAACAATGCTGTGATTAATAACAATTAACAGTATATTTTTTTATTCTTAGAGGCCTATTCAGGGTAGATTTCCTAGAAGGATCAAAAGGTACTTACCATATGTAGTTTATTAGGAATCACCAAATTTCCCTCTGGAAGACTTGTACCAATTTGCATCCCCCACCAGCAAAGAATGAGAGTACTTTTTCCCCCAGCCTTGCCAACAAATGTGTTGGTATATGCTTGAATTTTTGTCAATGAGACAAATCTTCCTTTCTTAGGCACAAAGTTCTACCTAACTGGGTCCATCCTGTCCTATTTGATAATACAGAAAAATGATGCTGGGTGTGGTGGCTCATGCCTGTAATCCCAGCACTTTGGGAGGCCAAGATGGGAGGATCACTTGAGTACAGGAGTTTGAGACCAGCCTGAAAAACATAACTAGACTTTGTCCTTACAAAAAAATTTAAAAATTATCCAGACATGGTAGCATGTACCTATAGTCTGAGCTACTCAGGAGGCTGAGACAGAAGGATTGCCTTGGCCCAGGAGGTCCAGGCAGTAGTGGGCCGTGTGATCCTGCCACTGCATTCTAGCCTGGGAGACAGAGTGAGACCTCCAACTCAAAAAAAAATTAAAAAAAAAAAGAAGAAGAAAAATGAAAATACGCATACACACAAAACCCAGCAGAAATAGTAATAAAAGACTGACACTACACAAGTTTTGAGTGGTTGAATCTAGCAGAGAGGTAAAGGTTTGATAAAGCTGCCACTAATTCCCTTCTAATCTCTTCACAGTCTACCTACTCCAAGTACTCTATCTGCATTTGACTTGCTTAGGTCACTCATACTAATGTCTAGCCAAATTCAAAAGGAATACAATGTCTCCTAAGGCCCTATGATTCCTCTGCCAGAGGTATGGCACAACTTTCATCTCTAAATACCATTTAAATATTCATCAGTAAGCATTTAAAGAACAAAAACTGTATTTTCTGTCCAAAAATAACAAAGTGAAGCAAGCTTTCTTTTAACTATACTCTTGTCTTTAGAAGTATCAAGCACTATGAGTTTATATTGATTTCTGTTTCTAATCCAACATCACAAAGTTCATTTTAGCTTGAATTCATTGCTTTCTCTTTAAAACTTTTCACTATTACAAAATAACCCAAAACTACTTCTGAAGCAGTCCATAAAAGATACGGCTCTCACTGAACTATCATGTCTTAATCCAGCTATCTAAGTATGTATAGACTGAGGAATATACTATTAAGTATTCTATTATTCAAATTTGATGATATATGCACTTAAACGTAATGTCAAATTTCATTTTTTTCTTTTTTTTCCGTTACTAAAAAATACAAACGGAGTTTCACACTATGTTGCCCAGGCTGGTCTTAAACGCCTGGCCTCAAGCAATCCTCTCACTTTAGCCTTCCAAAGTACTAGGATTATAGGCATGGGCTGCTGCACCCAGTCATATAATTTCAAAATTCTAAAACAAGTATCTGACTTCACTATTCTTGAGGTGACAGCTACCCATCCATGTAAATTTTGATAATCAAAGTAAAGCTGATGTTGTAATAGTTGAATCATTACTTGAAATTAAGTTTTGAAAGTTTTACCTATATAGTTTTTAAAGTTTTACCTGTATTCCATCTTATTAAAGCCCACATAGTTTCTGTGGTCAAAATTTCCAGTTTTAGTATACTTTGAAAGGGCTACCTAATTTCCCCAACTATACCAGTCAAAAACCAAAGGGAATTTGTAGATAGCCAAACAATATCACTTCATAGGGTTCACTGTCTATATATGGGAGGTAATTGTTGCATTAATGTTTGTGATCATTTGAAAATTGCATGAAAATCACAATGAAAGCGCTGAAAAATGGCAAACTGTATGCATACTACTTTGGGATAATGCAATAAAGAAGAACTCGACTGCCAGCTTGACTAAAAAGAAATATTTTAATCAATGTTTAAAATATCACACTGGGTTAGTCCACATTGTAGGCTAAAGATTTGTCAAATCATCTCTTTTATTTAAGTCATTTGTCCTAAAGAGTAACCACATAAATGTGTAAGTACAGTTAGTAAATTTCAATTCTAAAATTTTAATTTGACTTAAATATAAAATATTTATTTTAAAGATTTAAGGTTATTGAATAATTTCACATACTATATTCTAGTGGTCTGCACATATTATTCTGAAATAGATCAATAATTTTCCATTTTGAGAGTTTTTACGCACACTATAACAATAATTTAATAAATAATTTTTGCAAGTAAATCTTTCACTAAAGTAAATGCTACAAAACTGTGGTTTAAATATTTGTTTTGTCTACTTACTTCTGTGCTCCCTGAGACAACAGCTTTGTCCACGTTTACTAACAACGGTTCTTCCATCTGGTATACTCCTAGTGACCACTCCACACAACGGTGATGAGCCCAACAAGTGCCTAAAATGGGAAAAATGAATAGAAGCAAATAGGCAAACATTGAAGCTAATAAATAAAGACATAAAACTCCAAAATCAACTTTAATATGTAAATACACAATGGCATCCTATATTTGTGATACTATTAAAGTAGCCTGTCTCAAACTTTAGCCAAGGCCCTAAGCTGACAGAATCAATAGCAATCTGGGAATCTTCTTCGAAATAAAGAATCTCAGATCACAACTGAATAATGAATCAAAAACCTGTGCAGCGGGGCCCAGCAATCTGTTTTAACAAGCCTTCCAGATGATTCTGATGCACACAAAAGTTTGAGAATGACTGAATTAGTCATTAATTCTTCAACAAACAAAATTAGTTTTCAGTCATTTTATTTAAATATTACAAAAAATATTTATTTGGTATCTTTATATAAAACCAACAGCTTAATACTCTGTTGGTGACAAAGGGGATGCATGGAAAACAGACTACATATAACCTTCTACTTTCCTCTATCCCCTAGTGAGAGCACACATCAATCATTAATAACAGTTCCGTCTTCAAATTCTTCATACTCAAAGCACTTATCAATTTGCAGTTCAACTACAGAAAGAGATTTACTTAAAATCCCCAAAGCACTATATTATGAGAGTAAGTTACAACACTGCTATTGTAGGATAATAATCTACATGGCTAAGATCTATTGTTCTTCATTCCTACATTAAATAGATCCAGACTACCATGTACCCCATATTCTCACATATCCCTTTATATTTTTCTCTTTCCTCAACTGTCAGATCTCCATGACACTGCTATATACACAAGGGTGACTGCAAAAAAAAAAAAAAGAGGAAATGCAAATATTTATACAAAGTATCCATTCTAGTGTTGTAACATGCAGACTTTAAATAATTAGGAAAACCGAATCAGATCATTTCTTTTACCTACTGAAGCATATTTAATAATGACTTTTTAAATATCACTCCTAATTATTTCCTTTTCCTAGAAAGGTACTTACTACTGAGTACATTGATAATGCCCTAAAATTAAAATGCTTCCAGAATCAAGAGGTAGTTGTTACTGAAGACAGGCTCATACCTGTAGGATCAAATAAGGCTTGGACATCAATGGCATCTGGAAGGCCAACTAGACTGAGTTCATCCCATAGTTTACCAGCCTGCTCATCTGAAGCTGTCTGGGTGCTTACACTTACACAAGAGACTATATTCTGCTGAGGAGATCGTTCTCTGAAAATAAAACAAAATAAAACAGCTATAAAAAATGAAAACAAGTAGGAAAATGTTTCATGTTATAATAATTTAAATACAACATATTGTTAAATCAATTTTAATTATTAGGCACTAACATCATAAAACTTTTAGAACTCATCTGTTATTATTATTCATAGTATAATATTAAACTGGGTTGCTATATCATATCATGTAAGTAACAACTGAAAAAAGTCTCCAAATCCATAGGAAAGTATTAAAATTAAATTGTAAATTTATTTTTTCATTCCCTAATATAATTTTTTAAAAACTGACTCTCATTCTAGTCAGGAATCATAAATTTTAACATATAAAATGAATATTTCCTTTGGATTCACTTAAATGCTTATAAAACAAAACTTGATCAAGTCACAAGTTTTAAATTTGCTCTATTGTAACTGAGAACTGCCACAGCAAAAGTGGCAGTTAATTTTACTTAAAGAAAGGTTATTTCTAGGAAAAATGAAAACCCACTATAAAGTGTGAAAAGGAAGGCAGAAGGAGTGGAACATGTCAGCCGTAGCTTTGTTATGGTCCCCTCAACAAATCTCAACAGCTGGACTGTGTGGCATGACGTTGCGAAGTACTCTGAATCAAGACCGTACATCACAAACCAAAAGTAAAAAGCAAAAGCGAAATAGCTACTAAAGGCATGTGGAATAAGAAAGACAATATAACAGCAAAAACTATACTCTAAAAAATGAACACTGAATAAGATATACAACATATGGGAGATTTCAGACTTCAAGCCCTAACACTTTAGGTATTATTTAAGATCATTAAGAAAACAAAGACGAGTATTGTGTTTAACATTAAATATGGGAAACCAGATGACTACCACTAAAACTTAAATCTTCTCCTAATATCATTGTATTTAACCTGATCATAATTCTGGATTAAATCACTATTGAATATAGATCATAACTCACTGCACTTCTGTATGCTGGATATTTATCATGATTCCTATTAAGAGAAAATCAGCACAATGACCAGGGTACTAAAGTTTTTTATACCTGGAATCATTGAAAGAAAAAAAGTATTAACATATTTCAATAAGTACATTTAAATATCAAACCATATAAAAATAACCAGTAATTTTTAATGTTCAGCATTAGAAATGCATAGATTAACTTGTTTTAAAAGGCTCAGCATGCCATGCTAACTTAAATTCTTGATTTTTATAAATGCCCACAGTAAAATGAGAATAAATTCTTTCCTATAAATATAATCTCCAATTCTACAAATATATTCTCCATTACTAATCATTGTTATTTTATTGGGAGAAAAAAGGCCAACAGTTCATCTATAAATACTAATGTGTTAACAGATTGCTTGCACTAGCATTTGTTGGGGTGGAGGGGTCTAAAAAGCAATGGAATGACTAACCAGTTTATTACTAATCAGTTCCTAACTGGCAGCTTAATCAAATTCGACTTTCAGGTTTTAAGACTGGCTTGTATGTATACACCATATCAGAAAGACACCAATGTCAATCCTAAAGATGACAGTAGCCCAGCTTAAGAAAAGAGTATTAAGAGAAGTAAACATACTCACAAAATCTTAAGTTATAAAACAAAAAGAGAAAAATAATCTTTGATTATATATTCTTATATACAGTGAAAACAAGAGGGAAAAACTTTTTTAAAACTTCTTTGTAAACTTTTTTAAATTAACAAGCTATTTATACTTCATTAGTAACTATTTTGTAAATATTTAAAATCATTAATTAGTTAAATTAATTGCCTACCACTAAATAATGCCAAATTTTCTAAGTGTACTTAATTAACTGGCTTGTCATTATTTAATAACTTGGTAAGCACTAAGTGTATATAAAAACTTTCATTAAACAAAGACTAGTCTTATATAATTTTCTGAGCTCATAAAATTGTCACAAAAATTAACTTTGTTTATAAAATAAGTATATGAAGGCCAATTCTATTTCTCAGGACAAGCTTTTACATAATTGTCATTATTCAAGGCATAAAATATATGAGGATAAATGGTATAGTCTAGTTCAGTCCACTAAATTTGCTAATTACTAATGGACATTGTAAGTTTGCTAGACTTTTTATATATTTTATTAAGATATTAGTACTCAACTGATAACACCACAACTCTCCAATTACAGTACTTCTAAGCTTCCTTAAACCATTCCACCTTAAATTCTTTTAAAAGATCTCTTTGTTATTGTTTCATTTCCTTCTTCAGGTCTTCAAAGCATTGGCAGCAGTTCAAAACAAGGAGCCAATCAAGTAAACACAACACAACAATGCTTCAGTACTTAAATTTGGATGTAAGCCAGATAAGCACTTGTATGATTACATCATCATCCTCAAAGAGGCTGAGCTTGTTAGCCTTGCAAGCTAAATAATTATACTTTCTCATCAACTACAGAACTTCTAGGCCCTTAACTAGCAGAGGCAAGTCCCCATATTATGATGGTCTTTAAACACGACTGTACAAGTATTGAAAACTATATTAGACAAAAGTTTTAGGAAACTACAATGTGCCCATGAATAAAGACACACATATATAAATACACAAATATGAAATTCCCTTTTTAAAAAAAAAAAACAAAAACAAAAAAAAACATCTTCTTTAACTTTAGATAGGGGAAAGAAAGAGAGAGGTGGGGGGGGGGGAGGGAAAAAATAAATAGAAAGAACTACTATGATAAGAATTTACAGCCAGGCGCAGTGGCTCAAGTCTGTAATCCCAGTACTTTGGGAGGCAAGAGGATTGCCTGAATCCAAGGGTTCGAGACCAGCCTGGGCAACTTGGTGAGACTTCGTCTCTACAATAAATGAAAAAATTAGCCGGGCGTGATGGCACATGCCTATAGTTTCAGTTACTTGGAAGGCTGAGGCAGAACAACCACCTGAGCCCAGCAGGTTGAGGCTGTTGAGGCTGTGGAGGCCGTGAGCGTGCCACTGCACTCCAGCCTGGGAATAGTGTGAGACTCTGACTCAAAACAAAAAACAAAAAGAGAATTTATTGGACAGCTCAACATTCTCTGAAAATAAATAAATTAATTAATTAAATGATTGCATGAGCCAATGAATGAATACACAAAAGACATCAACAGTGAAAACCAATTCTGGATTTGTTATTGTGTTGTGTTACATTTTTATAATTAGAAACATATCTGGAGAAAGGAAAGAACTTCATTGATCTGTTTTATCTTCTTTCCATTCATAAATTCCATAAACTTACTTTCAGTTTGTGTTACATTCTTTAAAGTTTTCTTCCAAAAGTTAACTTTTGTGATAACTGGATCGTTAATACACAATTAAGTTAAAGTTTTTAAAAATAAGCAACTTTGAGAAAGGGGCTATTTCTTGGGTTAAGTGTGTTAATGATGAGCCATAAGTAGCCCGTAAGTGTGGAAAACATGAGAAACTGTTCAACAGTAACAATTTTATTTGAAAATTTATAAACATCACAGTGAAAATAAATTACATACAGTCTCAATCCAACAACTTTAATTCAAAACTGCTTACTTTCTCTGTCCTCTTTGTTTTCGTGGTGCCGAGTTTTGTATTTTCTCATGGGTTCCATTGCTGTTGTCATCAGCGTCCTTCTTGTTAGAAGGTTGGTTTCTCCATGGCAAGATAAATCCAGGTGTTACTCTGAATTGTTTTAAGTCTCCTTGTCCTAAGGAACTTTTTTCCCCACAGTAACAAAAAGCGCAGAGCTGTTCACTGGTAAAAATGAAAAGTGAAGGACAGAGAAGGAAAAAAGTAGTTTTATTCAACTATTTTAAGTGACAGACAACTATAGGATACTTGTGCTTTAAGACTGTCTTCGGTGCAAGCTAAGCCTTCCAGTATATGTTCTATAGTCTGGTTATTATTCGTAAGAACAATTAAGTTTAGTAATAACTATACATTTGAAATTCAAGCATCAATTTTATTTTTATTTTTATTTTTTTTAAGGATGTGGGGTACAGGTCAGGATTAGGTACATAAGTGATTTACATACAGGTGAAGTTTGAGCCTCCCATTGGTCCTCACTTTGCCTAGTTTAGGATCAAGTACCCTTGGTGATACTATGTGCCCCTCAAGCATGATTTTTAAAAGTAGTATATATAAAACAAACCAAAAATGTTTAGTATGTAGTTAAAAAAATGATTTTATTTTATTTTAAACGTGAGTAATAAACAAGCAAAGTATTAAAAAGAATAAAGAAAATAAACCCAAAGATAGGGAGGAAGGTAGAGTTTAATAATCACCCAACAGCATGACAGCTCTGTAAAACATGTGGTGACAGTTTTATTTCACTGCTTGATGGAACATTCATTATGCATAAAGTATACCACACACACAGAGAGATAAAAAATATAAATTTAAATGATTCCTGGGTTAAGTCGCTAGTGAATTTGGGGAGAGTGGAAGCAAAAGAGTTGAATAGAAGGGGGAAACAGATGATTTAGCACCTCTCATGCACAACCGAGAAAAATCATGTATATAGAGACTGAAAAACATTTTAAAAGATGGCAAACCAAATCTTAATATAATAACTATTACATAACAATTTTTGAGATTTATGCTTCATTTATGTTTCAACAATCAGATGCAAAAAAGTTGAAAAGAAAAAGAAAAAGACACATAAAGCAAGGACAAAAATATTGATAGAAAAGGAGGTTAAAAAGACACCAGGCAAATATGAACCAAAAGAAAGTCTGAGTGGCAATGATCTATCAGACAAAATGAAAGTTACATCTAAAAGAAAACACTGCATCAGAGATGATAAAAGATGTTATATGATAACAAAATGATCGATGGTAGTCTAAGAAATATCTATCATAACCATATACTCATAAAAATAGGCCTCAGAATGATTCAAGTAACTACAGCTTGAGAGAATCCCTAATCCGAAAAAGCTCTAAAATCCAAAACTTTGTAAGTGCCAACATGACGCCCACAAACAGAACAGTCCCCACATAAGTCCTTAATACAAACTCTGATTCGTACATAAAATTATTGTAAAATACTGTATAAAAATACCTTGAGGCCATGTACACAGGATATATATGAAATACAAATTAATTTCATGTATGGACTTGAGTCCAATCCCCAAAACATCTCATTATGTATATGCAAATATTCCAAAATCTGAAAAAAAAAATCTAAAAGCTGAAACACATCTGGTCCCAAGCATTCTGGGTAAGAGAACTAACAAAACTGGAAAGTGAAAACTAAATCAACAGCAGTGGGAGATTTTTAACAATTTTCTCAGAAAATACTATATCAAACAGATAAAAAATTATGCAGATTTGGAACATCTTCATTGTTTATTACTTATTATTATTTATTAATTATCTGAGTACAATAAATAAGCTTGAAATACTATATTCGCTTCTATCCACAATCAAGATCACATACTGCGGTGGCTGGGAGCGCCACTGCACTCCAGTCTGGGCGACAGAGTGACACCCCAACTCAAAAAAAAAAAAAAAAAG
>CAUYQG010133854.1:0-10805 GCA_963574415.1 Tarsius wallacei | reverse complement strand
ATTTAAAAGTATAGAATAACTTTTAAGAAGCTAACAGGTTTGCAAAATCTCATATGAGGCTCGCTGTCCAAGAACTCTTTATAAAATAAATTTTATAAAATAACTTTTGCTCACGTGTACATCTACACTTTTTTTTTTTTTGAGTTGGAGTCTCATTCTGTCACTCAGACTGGAGTGCAGTGACTGCTCCCGGCCACTGCCGCCTCGACCTGCCGGGCTCCGGCTATCCTTCCACCTCAGCCTTCCAAGTAGCTGGAACTACAGGCACACACTACAACACCTGGTTAATTTTTGATTTATTGTAGAGATGAGGTCTCAAGTTGCCCAGGCGGGTCTCGCACCCGCGGACTCAGGCAATTCACTCACCTCGGCCCTCCCTCCTGAGGGATTACAGGCTGAGCCACCGAGCCGGGCCGCAAATGTTCTTATGGTGGCCCTCCCAGGGCAGACTCCCTAAGAGATGGAGGGACAGAGAGTGGACAGGTCAGGGGGGACTGGGTGCTTGGTTCCCGTCTCCCTTCACCAGTGCCACTTTACTCAATAAGACAGATTTGCAGGAGGTGGGACTGGGCTGTCTGCTGAAGAGGGGTCCCCAGCCTGTTAGGCAGTGTAAGAATACTGGGGCGTTCCGGGGTTCACCTTGCACTGTGCTACACATTCTGGGCAGGCAGGATTGAGCAGTGTGTCAAACAGAAGGGATTCTTGGCCACTCTCAAGTCATAGCCCCAGAGGAAGGACAAGGTGTGGACAAAACAGTTTTGTTTTTTGAACTGGGGTCTCACTCTGTCACCCAGACTGGGCTACAGTGACACAATCACAGCTCACTGCAGCCTCCATCTCCTAGGCTCAGGTGATCCTTCCACCTCAGCCTCCCAAGTAGCTGGGACTACAGGCCTGTGCCACCACACCCTGCTCATTTTTATTTTATTCTTTTGTAGAGATAGGGTTTTTGTTATGTTGTCCAGGCTGGTCTAGAACTCCTGGGCTCAAGCTGTCTTCCCACCTTGGCCTCCCAAAGTGCTAGGATTGCAGGCGTGAGCCACCTCACCCTGCTGAGGACAAAAGAATTGACAACAGCCTAGCCATCACCATCTGTCTGCTGGTGAGCTTAGCAGAGGCCCCAAAGTACAGAGGGAGAAGCCACAGCAGTGCTGGTAGACATGGTGTTTACCTTCACAACTCTTCCCCCACACCCCAAAACACACATTGGTTTTTTTTCCCCCTTTTAAAATATGCTTACTATTGGGTTTATTTTATTTTTAAATTCAACTTATTGATGTAATTGTGGATTCACATACAATTGTAAGAAATAATACAGGCCAGACTCGGGGGTCACCTTGTAATCTCAGCACTTTGGGAGGCCGAGGCAAGTGGACTGCCTGAGCTCGCGGGTTCGAGACCAGCCCGGGCAACTTGACGAGACCTTGTCTCTACAATACATAAAAAATTAGCCGAGCATGGTAGCACACGCCTGTAGTTCCAGCTTCTTGGAAGGCTGAGGCGGACGGATGGCCAGAGCCCAGCATGTCGATGCTGGGGTGGCTGTGAGTGTACCACTGCACTCCAGCCTGGACGATGGAGTGAAACTCCAACTCAAAAAAAAAAAAGAAAGAAAGAATACAGAGAGATCCTGTGCTACCCAGTCTGCCCCAGTAGTGCCATCATACAAAACATGATATCGCAACCCAGATATGGACACTGATACAGTCAAAACACAGCAGAGTGGCTGGGCACAGTGGCTCACACCTATAATCCCAGTACTTTGAGAGGCCAAAGCAGGAGGGTCACTTGAGCCCAGGAGTTTGAGACCAGCTTGGGCAACATAGTGAGACCTCATCTCTACAAAAAAAAAAAAAAAAAAATCAAAAAATTAATCTAGTGTGGTGGGGCACGGGCCTGTAGCCCCAGCTACTCAAGCAGCTCAAGAGGCTGAGGAGGGTGGATCTCTTCAGCCCAGGAGTTGGAGGCTGTGGTGGCCATGACCCTGCCACTGCACTCCAGCCTGGGCAATAGAGTGAGAACCTTGAATTCAAAACAAAACAAAACACAGTAGAGTTCCGTCACCAAGAGGATTTTCATGCCCTTTTATAGATCCGCAGTCACTTCCCTCCCACCCCTTCCCAACCCCTGGCAACCACTGATTGGTTCTCCATATTTATAATTTTGTCACTTCCGGAATACTATACAAATGGAATTATACAGCATGGAAGCTTTTGGATTGGCTTTATTTTTTAACCTCTACATAATTTCTGGGAGATTAAGTTGCTGCATCAGTCGTTTGTTCCTTTTTATCACAGAGTAGCATCCCAGGATACGAGTGTGCCACAGTTTAACCATTCACCATGGGAGGTTATCTGAGCTCTTTGAATGTGGTCTATTGTGAATAAAGCTGCTATCAATATTCATGTGAAGATTTCTGTGTGAACATAAGTTACATTTCTTCAGGAGGCCAATGAGTATAATTTCTTGATGATATGGTAGTTGCATGTCTAGTTGTACAAAAAACTGCCGGAATGGCTGTGCCATGTTACACTCCCACCAGCAATGTCTGCGTGATTCAATTTCTCCACATCCTTGCCTGCATTTGGTGTTGTTATTGTTTTTTATTTTAGTCTTACTGACAGGTAGATAGTGATATCTCACTATGGTTTTAGGGAGCATTTTCTACTGGCTAATGATGTCGAACATCTACTCATGTGTTTGTTGGGCATCTGTGCATTCTCTTTGATGCAATATCTGTTCGTGTCTTTTGCCTATTTTTCTAATTGAACTATTTGGGTTTTTTTTAATGTTGAGTCTTAAAATTCCTCATAGATTCTTGATCCTAGTCCTTTGTTGAAAGTGTGGTTTGTAAGTAATTTCTCTGTCTGTAGCTTGCCTTTCGACCCTCTTCACATCATCTTTCACAGAGCAAAAGTTTTTAATTTTAATGAATTGCAATTTACCTATTTTTCTTTTACATCATACTGTTGATGTCAAGTCTAGGAATTCTTGCCTAGACCTAGATCCTCAAGAGTTCACCAATGCTTTTTAGTTTTTTGTTTTTTGTTTTTACTGAGTCAGGGTCTCACTCTGTCGCCCAGGTGCACGATCATGGCTCACCACAACCTCAACCTCCTGAGCTCAGGCGATCCTTCCATCTCAGCCTTGACCTCCTAGACTGAGGCAATCCTTCCATCTCAGCCTCCCGAGTAGCTGGGACTATAGGTGTGTGTACCACCACACCAAGCTCATTTTTGATATTTTGTAGAAACGAGGTCTTGCTATGTTGTTCAGGTTGGTCTTGAACTTCTAGGCTCAAGCAAGCCTCCTGCCTTGGCTTCCCAAAGTGCTGGGATTATGAGTGTGAGCCACCATGCCTGACCTGCTTTTTACTTTTTTACAACACTATTTGATGGAAAGGCTATCTTTCCTCCATTGGATTGTGTTTGCATCTTTGTAAAAAATCAAGCTGGGCAGGTTTGTGTGCCTTTAGTCCCAGCTACTTGGGAGATTGAGGTTGAGGCAGTAGTATCACTTGAGCCCAGGAGTTCAAGGCCAGCCTGGGCAACATAGAGAGACCCCCATCTCTTAAAACAAAGAGCATCAGTAGGGCATACTTGTGTGGATCTATTTCTGGGTTTTCTATTCTCTTCCATTGACCTGTGTGTCTATCCTTTGTAACTCTCCTTTTAACTTTGTATTTTTCCTTGACATCTGACATTTAAATTCAGAGGAGAAATCTGTGCTTTGATTATATTTCCAGAAATGATAACTTTCTCTCAGAACCTGAGGAAAAGAAAGACTCCCTGGAACAATGGAAAAAAAGAGTCCTGGGAATAAAAAAAAATCTGTCTTCATTTTCACTAAATTAAAGATTATCCTAGATGAATCAGGGTTATTTCTTTAGGCCTAAATGTCTTCATTTATAAAGCAAAGGGGTTTGAACTAAATAATCTAGTTCTTTCCATATGACTCAATTCAAGTGAATTTCCAGTTATAAACATTCCTTGATAAACACAAATTTTTGGCGCTCACTTAGTATCTGCTTTCAAATAAGAACAAGCTCAGGGCAACCCCTTCGGATCCCCTCCCACTGTGGGAGCTTTTCTGTCCTCTCAGTAAATCACGCTTTCAAAAAAAAAAAAAAGAACAAGCTCATAGAATCACATGACATTTGGTTTTCATCCCATTGGAAGGCCCAGAGAAGAGATGAATGCTGAAGTCACACAGCCTGTTCAGTAGCAGAACCAAGGCTAGAAACCAGGTTCTATGACTCCTACTTTAGTTCAATGTCCTTTCCCATTGCATCTTCCTCCCTGATAACCTGCTCTCTCATCCTCCAGAGAAGAGGTTAGTGATGCACATTCAATATGGCTTCTCTGAGCACCCACTCAATGCCACACCTTGGAGGCCTCTTCAGAATTTAAGAGAATTAGTAGACAGAGTTTCTGGCTTCTAAGAGTCTATGACCAGGCCAAGTCACAAGACCATATAAATTAATGTGAGAACAATCTAGTAGCATATGATTAGGAGTTGGCTGAGGATTACAGACAGTTGAGCTTTTGGCTGTGAGTAACAGAACACGTTGTGTAAGACACTTATTATCTCATGCGATCTGTCCAGAGGTGTGCAGTACTAGATCACCAGCTCAGCAATGTCGTCAAGGACTCTATTTCTTTTCATCTTTCCACTCTAACACCTTGATGTGTTGGTTGTTTCTTCAGGTTTGTGGGTTTACAGTTAAATATGGCTGTCACAGCTCCAGGCTTTAACGCCATTACACTGTGTCTCCAAATTCAGTTCTGAGGAGGGAAAAATGGACTTTGTTCTCACTTCTCTCCCTTCTCTTCTCTTCTCTTTTCTTTTCTTTTCTTTTCGAGAGAGGGTCTCACTCTGTTGCCAGCCTGGAGTGCAGTGGCACAATCATAGCTCACTGTAAACTTGAACTCCTGGGCTCAAGTAATTCTGCTTCAGCTTCTTAAGTAGTTGGGATGACAGCATATGCTGCCATGCCCAACTAATTTTTTAATTTTTTTGTAGAGATGAGGTCTGATTGTGTTGCCCAGGCTGGTCTCAAATCCTTGGGTTCAAGCAATTCTCCCATTTTGGCCTCCCAAAGTGCTGGGATTACAGGCGTGAGCCACCTCACCTAGCCCATATCTCTTTTTATAGCTTTCTCAGAAGCTTCCAACAGACTTCCTCTCAGCTTTCACTGGCCAGGATTGAATTATCTGTTCCTGCCCAAGTTGTAAGAGAGAGCTAGGAGAGGAAGCTTCTGGAATTTTGAACTGTTGAAGTCGAGGCTCTGCCAGTAAGGAGGTAAAAAAAAGAGGGAATGTAGGCAGGAAACGGCTGCTGGATAGGCACCCAACCAGTCTGCTGTACTTCTCAAAGAAAGAGAGACTGTGTGACCACCAGAGTTGTCAGGCAAGACAAAAAGGCAGACACCAACTCAAGATTAGAAAGAATTTTAAGAGCAATTATGTTAAAAACCCAAGAGCAACCACTCAAAACAGAGTCAAAGAGATGTAGCTAACAAGTCAGTAGTGGTGATAAAATAAAATCCAAATACAATCCAAAAAGTACAGGAAAGAAGAAAAAAGGAAAAAAGAACAGATGGAATAGATAGGAAATGAATAACAAAATGGTACACTTACATTTCATAATATTGATAATTATATTCAATGTACATTATCTAAACATTTCAAATAATAGGTAGAGATTGTAATACTAGAGAAAAAAAAAAAAACAACCAACTATAGGCTGCCTGTAAAAAACCTAACCCAAATATAAAAATGCACGTAGGGCCGAGTGCAGTGCCTCACGCCTGTAATCCCAGCACTTTGGGAGGCCAAGGTGGGAGGATTGCTTGAGCCCAGGAGTTCGAGACCAGCCCAGGCAAGATAGCGAGACCTCATCTCTACAAAAAATCAAGAAATAGCTGGGTGTGGTGGCATGCACTTGTAGTCCCAGCTACTTGGGAGGCTGAAGTAGAGGGATTGAACACCTGAGCCCAGGTAATCAAGGCCAAGGGGAACCATGATGGTGACACTACATTAACCTAGTCAATAGTGTGAGACTCCAACTCAAAAATTAAATAAATAAGTATAAAAATTTAAAAATGCACTTAGGTTTAAAGTAAAAAGATGAGAGGGAATATAAATCAATCTAAACATTCTTTTTTAAAGTAAAAGGATGGAAAAAGATATGCAGTTAAACACTAAACATTAATATCAAGTATTCTTCAGAACAAGGAATATTACCAGAGATAAACAGGGCCAATTCTAAATGAGAAAAAGTCAATTCTTCAAATTTTAAATGTATAGTATACACCTAACAATTGAACTTCAAAATACACAAAGCAAAACCTGACAGAACTAGAAGAACAAATAGGCAAATTGGCAAATCCATAATTATATTTGAAAATTTCAAGATGTCCCTCTCAGTAATGGAAATAACAGGTAGACAGAAAATCAATAGGAACATAAAAATCAAAAATAAACAACAACAACAACAGGGAGACACTCCGTCACATCTTGCCACAAGTTTATCCCACTGAAAAAAAAAAAAACCTTATCAACTAACTTAAAAAAGAAAACACTCTACCCAATAAATGTGGACCCCACAAGTGCATATGGAACAGTCCCCAAGGCATACCATTTTCCTGGGTCATTTAAAAAAATTGTCTACAGTAATCAGCACATCTTTTGGAATCTTGGAGGCGTTCCTGAGTCTGGCATTCCTTCAGCAAGTGAGTCATTCAGCATGGGAAAAGATGCAAAAACGGGTTGAAGATCGCTGGCATCAGTTTTGTATCAAATCCAGATATTCAGAGGATATGTATCAAGAAACCAAGTGATGGATGAAAAATATTGGCTTCCAAAATTGGCTTTTTAAATAGAAATATTGGCTTTTTCTTTGATTCACTTAAAGTACATACAGAGATGAGATATGAATGTTTGCATTCAAGGTATTTCCAGTAGGTTACCTTTTATAAAAATACCCTCTCTTTACCTGACATATTGAATATATTATGTATGTGCTTTCCGACAGCATGAAAATGGAAAGTTTCTTTAACCACTGTTGGATGAGTACTAAATGAAGAATGAAATTTGTTTTTCAAATATTGATACAGGATTTCATGATGTGTTGGGCTATGAAAGGCCTCCGGCTTATATGAGAGAGCACAACCAGTTACACGGCTGGTCTTCTGATGAAAATGACTGGAATGAAAAACTCTATCCAGTGTGGAAGAGGGGGGACGAGAGGTGGAAGAACTCCTGGAAAGGTAAGTCAGAAGATTCCACCCAAGCAACTGCCATTTCCTGTTTTAGTAGGTCTTGTAGACTCTAGGGCCTCTTAGATCGCATGGCTTGTGTTTCTGAGAACGACAGAGCACTAGTTACCAAGTGGGTGGCACCGGGATTTGGCAATCTTTCCTTTATTCCATCATTATCACTCTCTAAGCCACAAAATAATTTTTAATCTCATTAGAAATGTCCAAGTTGGTAGCTCTTGGAATATTTTGAGGAGCAAGCAGGTTTAACCTTAACCCTATTTAGCCAACACGGGAATGGTCATCTTCAGAAGACCTGTGACCCCAAAGCTGTTTTTTCATCATCTTAAAGGTGTGGTTTATCAGCATGTGGATATCTTTCCTTTTAGATCAAAGCATGAGTCCTTGAGCTATTGGTTTTAAAATTTAAAAACACAAACTTTTAAAACTTGTCTTCTCAATCCAATGGAGCAGTTTTTTTTTTGTTTTTTTTTTTTTGAGTTGGAGTCTCACTCTGTCGCCCAGACTAGAGTGCAGTGGCCGCTCCCGGCCACCGCAGCCTCGATCTGCTGGGCTCCGGAGATCCTTCCGCCTCAGCCTTCCAAGTAGCTGGAACTACAGGCGTTCGCTACCACGCCTGGCTCTTTTTTGATTTATTGTACTGATGAGGTCTCGCCAAGTGGCCCAGGCGGGTATTGAACCCGCGGGCTCAGGCAATCCACTCACCTCAACCTCCCAAAGGCGCGGGATTACAGGCTGAGCCACCGAGCCCGGCTTAGATTTTTTATTATCTTGAGTAAATTTTCTTTCTGCAGTTAGAGAATTCTTTTAACTGGTCTGATTGCTTTTTAATTTATCTTCTAGAGTGTTGTGCTCTGAAGGCTAAAGTTAGGAATACAAAAAATAAATGTAGTATGTTAAAAAGAGGTATCGGATCTCTGGTCTTTATTAGTAACTTTAAGTGTTTATTTATGAATGAAAAGAAAAATAGATACTGGATCATTGAGTGCTCTTTTTTATGCCCTAGGAGGCCGTGTGCAGGCGGTCCTGACCAGTGACTCACCAGCACTGGTGGGCTCAAATATAACATTTGTGGTGAACCTGGTATTCCCCAGATGCCAAAAGGAAGATGCCAATGGCAACATAGTCTATGAGAAGAACTGCAGAAATGGTAAGAACACCTACTAGAGACCCATCTCACAAACCTTCATGGTCACAGGTGCTCCTATAAGTACACAATGCTGTTGAGGTCCCTTGTCACCCTCCTCCTTAAGCTGGATGACAGGGAGGATGAGTGTGTGGTTCTACCCAGCCTCTTTATCAAAGTCAACATCAGCCAAACCCGCTTCAGCACACTGGTGGCTCTCTGCTGCTCGAAACCCTCTTCAAAAAGCCACATTGTCTCACTCAGCTTCTTCTTAGTGTTCAGTTGATTGGACAGAAAATACCTGTTGATTCTCAGATTTTGGTTGTATGGCTTGGAATTCTTGGCTACTCAAACAATAGCCAATCTGACAGATGTCTGCAAGCAGTTTAATTTCTGCTGACAAGTATTTCTTAAGCAAATGCTGTGTGGCTAGCACAAGTGCTAAAATGTGTATATTTAGGTTTTGTTTTGCTCTTAAAGAGATAAGCTCTCAACCCGGTAATCCCAGCACTTTGGGAGGCCGAGGTAAGAGGATTGCCTGAGCCCACGGGTCCAAGACCAGCCTGGGCAACGTGGCGAGACCTCATCTCTACAATAAATCAAGAAAAATTAGCCAGGCATGGTGGCACGTGTCTATGGTTACAGCTACTTGGAAGGCTGAGACAGAAGGATCACCTGAGCCCAGCAAGCCAAGGCCGTGGTGTCTAAACAGCAGAGTGAGACCTCGACTCAAAAAAAAAAAAAGAAAGAAATAGTTAACAGGGGTGGGGAAAGAAGGTCAAACACCAAATCCTGGTAAGCAAGTTAACTGGAACAGTTTCTAGACTGGCTCCTAGTGGAATGTCGAGGCAGTGGGGGAGTATTTCATACTTGTTGGGAATCTGGAATTTCCTTTCTCTCTTTGCTGGTCATTTTCCATCATGGTGCGCTAAGGTCCAAAGCGTGGGTAAATACTAAGTCCCATTACAGGGCATGAAAAAACCTCATAAGCTATTCAGAGTTAGGAATATATTGAGAATATGGCATCATCCCTAGGGCAGAGTGGAAGCACTCCAGGTCACAGGCAGGCCCACATCTGCCCTACATACACCTTAGTCTACCAGTTCAGAAGGGCCCCAAAATAATTCCCTTTAAGGGAAACAGCTAGGATTCCCACTCACCCCAGCAAGCTTTGCCCCTTCCTGTTCAGGCGTGAGCAGAGATGCCCAGGATGCTGCCCATTTCTTTCCAGGGTATGGTGGTCTGATTTTTGAAATGTAAAATGATGGAGCTAGGGCTGAGAGTGGTGTCTCACTTCTATAATCCCAACACTTTGGGAGGGCGAGGTGGGAAGATCACTTGAGCCCAGGAGTTCGAGACCAACTGGGGCAACATAGCAAGACCTCATCTCTTTAAAAAAAAAAAAAATTAGCCAGGTGTGGTAGCACACACCTGTATTCAGGAGGCTGAGATGGGAGAATCGCCTGGGCCAAAGAGGTTGAGGCTGCAGTGAACTGTGATTATGCCACTGCGCTTTAGCCTGGGAGACAGAGTGAGACACTGACTCAGAAAAAGAAAAAATTAAGGAACTAGCTCAGGCAACTTGAGGGGAGGGAGCAGGGGGCTCTGGCAGCCTGAAGTTTTTGCAGAACTGGCTGGCAGGGCAGAGGCCCAGGGCAGAGCTGATGCTGCAGAGAAGACTCACCAAGCTGTGTTGAGACAGGATAGTTGTGAGGGTGCCTTCCTCACACGGGACACACAGAAAATGCAAAAGCAGGGTACATTGGGCACCCAATTTTCTACCTAGATTCCATCATTTGAACATCTTGTCATATTTGCTTCTCTCTGAATACCTATATCTATCTATATCTGCGGGTCTGTGGATATCTACCCCTCTCTCTCTCTCTCTATCTATCTATATTGACAGAGAGAGATATTCATTTTTTCTGAATCATTTGAAGAGACAAATAGTCAGGTGCAGTACACCCAAATATAGTATGCAAACCTTGGTGAGACTGTGGAGGGTGATCCTGGTGTTGCGGTTGTATAGGAGAATGCTTTTATTCTTAGGAGGTGTGCGCTGAAGTCTTTTCTTTTTAAAAGTATTTTAAAGATGTGGGGTACAATTCAGGGTTAGGTATACAAATGTTCATTATGCAGGTACTCTTGTTGATGAGGTGTGCCCCTCCCCCCCCCCGGCAGTTTCCCTCAACTGCCAATCCCACCCTCCCCCTCCCCTGGCAGTTTCCCACCACTGCTAATCCCTTTCTTATAGTATTATCATTGTTCAAGGTACACTGATGAGTGAGAACATGTGGTACTCTGTTCTTTGTTTCTGTGATAGATCACTAAGTATGATAGACTCTAAAACCATCCAAGTTGCTACAAAGTCCATGTGTTTGTCCTTCTTTATGACTGCAT
>CAUYQG010133849.1:0-60440 GCA_963574415.1 Tarsius wallacei | reverse complement strand
AGTTTTAGCAACAGAGCCATACTCTTCACCACGACACTGTTGTATCTCAGTACTCGTGCTTATTTTCTGTGTTTCATACAGTTTTGGAGACAGGAAAAGAGAAGAGAGAGAAGAACCAGGGAAGACAGTAAGAGAGAGAACTGGAAAGGCATGGAGGAGGATAGAAAGAAGGCTCAAGCAAAGCAGTAATGCAAAGGAAAGCAAAAAGAAGGAAGAGAAAGGGGAAGGGAAGGAAAATGAAAGGTCGAGGCTGCGGTGGCCTGCTGTGGCTGTGAGCGGGCCACTGCACTCCAGCCTGGGTGACAGAGTGAGACTTCAACTCAAAAAAAAAACATAGTGTAGAAGTAAAATGTTAGATTGAGCCCCATGAAATAACCAGTTTTGTGAAACAAGCATAGTTGAGCATCGAAAGTTCATGAGACTCACTTTATTAAATTCCATCATCAGAGATGCTGCTCACTGCTCAGCAGTCATTAAGAAAAAAGTATATTTAATCATAATTAACCTTGAGCCTCAAGTTGAAATATTAAGCAAATAACCAAAATACCGAACGCTAAAAGTGATTAGAGGGCCAAGCCACTGTCTTTATATTGCCCAGTGAATCCAACGTTCAACTGTATTATGCAAGAAGTAGGTGTCAGGCACCCGACACAGCCTCCCTTTACCTTCAATCTACGCCAGTGGTTCTTAAGGTGTAGTAGAATCAGCATCACCCGGGAACTTGTTAGAAATGCAAATTCTCAGGCACACCCCAGAATCACAGTGGTAGGGCCCAAGAATCTATGCTTCTGGTGATCTCACATAAACTAAAGTTTGAGAATCAGAATCTAAGAAAGGCAAAAGATTGCACAGGGGTGAGAACTGGGCCCTGTCAACCAGCCAAATGACGCCCTTGGTTCTACACTATTCTCGGGCATGCTTTACGCTCCTTTCCATCCGCTGTATCTGTGTTTGGACCGATGAGTGCCCGCATGAATAGCATCCTAGTCTGTGGAGACACTGGTGGGCGTATCCACATTTGGGGATTTGAGATATACCCTGAAACCCGGGTGTGTTACCTGGAGAAAAATGAACTCGTCAGAGTCGAATCTCTTGGTAGGACTACCACAGGCAAGTAGGCCCACAGGTAATTACGAAGTTTCTGCTACGTGCTCAGCACGATAGGCGATGCCGTTGGAGATACTGAAGTACATGTTTCTTCCGTGGTTTTTATTTTGACGCACAACATCACTTTAGTCACAGCACATCGTTTAATCATTGTATCACTTGTTCATCCAGCCTATGGTCATAACTTCAGAGAGTTTCATTTCCCATTAACTATAGGGCTAGTAATATATGTGTGGAGTTTAAAACACGTCTTTGATGACTATTCTGGCAGAGGAAGGGACAAGATATTTGTTTTCAGACATGAATTACCACTTTCTTGACATTGAAATTGATCCAGTTAATCACGGTGTTTCTTTCTGGATTGACTGACAACCTGATGAATTAACAACATATCAAAATATAGATATAGGTTGCCTATTTTCCTTAGACAAATATCCATCTGTTTATATCAATTCAGCAAACTTGAATTTCTTACATATTATGATTTTGTCTATTGACCCTTTGCTCCATATGGGTTACTGTTTGGTATATAAATCAACCTATTGATTTAAAAAGAACATAGGAGGCAATACATAGTAGGTAGGTGGGAAATACAGTTGTGTGTTGCCTAATGTTCTGAGAAATACATTGTTAGGTGGTTTTGTTATTGTGCAAACATCATAGAGTGTATTTACCTAAATGGTACAACTGTCTACTGACATAGGCTATACGGTATAGCCATTATAGTCTTATGGGGGCCATCATTGACCAAAACTTTGCTATGCAGTGCATGACTGTTTATGTTATGTTGTCTAAATACATATGCAACATATGTTAAGCTGTCTAAATATATGCTAAGCTGTCTAAGTACATATATAACATAATATAACACATACATAAAAAATATGTATTATATTATATTTCAATGCCTTTATGTTTACAGACAATTTTTGTCACTGAACAAGTATAACAAGTGAAGGAAAACTGTTGCTTACTACAGGGGTTTCTCAATCTTTTTGGCCTGAATCCATAAAGGTACTCTTGGTTTCAGCAATTAAACATTCTTCATCATTTCTCTTGGAATGTATATGAGGTAATTTGGTCATTCATTTTCACCTGTGAGATTCTTATTTTAGCACTCAGCTACAATCAGAGGAAATGTAAAAATTAATTCCATAAATTCATGCATAGTATATTATGCATGTAGTTTTAAGCTAAATATCAGTAATATGATAAAGCAAAAAGTGAGCTAGGTAGACTCTGCCTTTACCACAGGGTCTTCTTGCCATTAAAATGCTCAAAACGTACTGTCTTAGTAAGTCTGGAAAGAGAGTGAATCAAAAGAGTCACTCATATTGAGTATAAAACTTAAAGGAGTACCAAAAGCTCAGCAATCAACATAAATAATGTTTTAATGCAATATTTTGAAAGTCAAATTTAATGCAAAAAGTCCAGTATGACAAAATTATCAAAATTTCAAATAAGACAGCATCCAAGCCGTACTTGTACAACTGGTCTTACTTGTCTCACTCTAACACCACACCCTGCTCCCCCCTAGATAAAGAAAACATGCTATGAGAAAAGCATAGGACACTCTGGAAAAAATAAATATATTCTAAAAAGATCCAAATAGAACTTCTGGAAATATAGTCATTAAAACTAAGACAAATTAGTTGAAGACAGAATTTGAGAACTAGAAGATGTACCTAAGACATGATTCAGAGTTCCACACAGAGATTTAAAATATGAGAAACTTGGAGACACAGAAGATAGGATGAAAAAAAAAAGAACACATAAATAAGATTTTCAGAGGGAGAGAATAAAGAGAATAAAATAAAGACACTTAAGGAGACAGTGGGTGATAATTTTCCAGAAATGAATGAAGACAAGATTCCTCAGATATAAATTAATTCCATTAAAAAAAATACAATGATTTTATTATAAATTTTAAAAACATCATGAAACTACAACATGCTAACATCAAAGTTAAAATCTTACCAAGAGAATAATGTTAATAATGAATACATCAATTGATAAACTAACATTTATTATTTTTAAACTATCATTTACTGAAAATTTATTATGAGTCATACTCAGTTCTTTACCTTTACTACTCATTTGATTCCCACAGCAACTTTACATGATAGGTTTTAATATTATTTCATTTTAAAGATGTGAAAATTGAGGCACAGGTGGTTATGCACCTTATCCAAGGTTACACAGCCAGTGAGCTGGGATTTAAATCCACAAAGTCTGATTTTGAAGTTTTCTGAAAAAATCACCATGTTCCACTTCTTCTCAAGCAAAAGCTATTTACAAAGGAATAACAATTAGACTGATGGCAGAGCACAGTGAAATAATATCCTCAAAAAATAAGTCAAAATATGTCTATCTAAAATTTTATACCCAGCTAGAATATGGGCGCACTAGTGACATTTTCATACAAACAAGGACTCAGAGAATTTACCACTCACTGAACATCTGTGTCTTGGAAGAAAAAGATAAAACCCAAAAGAAATGGAATGCAAGAAATGGTGGTAGTCAAGGAAATCACTCAATACGTTGATAAATCTAAAGAAGCATTGATAATAATTATAATTACTGGTTGAAAATGATTTGAAACAGAGTAAATTAAAACACTAGATAATAATATTATGAAAAAAGTAAGACAAGTAGAGTTAAGACACTTTATATCCTTTGACTACATGGAAAAATACTGAAGTAATGTTAATTAACTTTAGACTTCATTAAATCAAGTTACATATCAAAATTCTCTTAAAAATAGAATGTACAGCTTATGAAAGAGTAGAGTGAAAAAATAAACTTAATTTGAAGGAAGACAGAAATGAGGAGGAGCAAAAGAGCATAGTAAAAAGAAAAAATAATATGCCAGACATTAGTCCAAATAGAACTTAATTTGAATAAAGATACATGAATTATATTAGAAAAATAGTGATCAAAATAAAGATGCTCTAACCATGTAATGTCAGATGAAATAGACTTTAATCTAAAAAAAGATTTCTACACAATATATCAGAAAAATATAACACACCTGAACCAGCAAATGTCAGCAACATAGCTTCAAAATATTAGGCTGACTCCTATGAAATTGCCAATGGTTTGCCATTTTTTGACCTACAAAAACAGCAGTTCATCTACAGTAAAAGTCAATAAAATTATTATAAATTAAATATCTTAAAGTGTGATTTTAGCATTCAGTTGTTATAAACTGATGGACCAAGTGATAAAAAAAAAATTAGTAATGATACTGGAGAGTTAAACGGCGTGATTAAGACAATTGATAAAACTCTTATATTCAGAACTTTATGTCAACTCTCGGATAATCTGCATTCTTTTCAAATTACCAAGGAATATTCTTAAAAACTGAGCACAGAGTAGGCCGTAAAGAATATTTTAACAAGTACCAAATAATTCATGAAATGCAGTATGCAGACTATATTCTCTGACACAATACAATATAACGAGAAATCAATTTCAAAAAGAAAGAAATAGCCAAAAATATTTTTGTGTGTTTGGAAACTTAGAAAAAGTTTCTCAATGATTCATAGTCAAAAGGAAAATCATAATAGAAGTTAGAAACCGTGCAAGTCTGGTTTACTATTATCTGATTTTTCCCATTTGGTCAGTGTGACCTAACATTTGGTAATGCTGCTGACGCTGATGCAGTAGGATTCAGAAGCAATAAAATAAACTGCCAGGAAAACAAACTGTAAGGTCTTATTCAATTGCTTATCTATTTCACCCATTTGTCCACAGCTGATGCCTAGATTTCATTCAGTCTTTTATCCATTTTATCCTTCCCGGTTCATCTAAGACGTGCCCCGTCCTTCATAGCTGAAAAGCTTACAGGAACGTCATCACCAGTATTGAGTACTTCTCATGAGGTGCCAAGGACGCCACGTTCAAGGCTCTTCTGAAAGAATCTGCAAACAGTGAACTACTGAAAAAACATGGGAATATTTAGAGAACCATATGTCATCAGAAAATACCAGCTACTTACCACAGGTAAGTTTCCCAGTCCATAATACAACTTCTAGATTAACACTGGTAGGCTCCATTGTTGAAATAGGTCTCTCTTCCAGTCGCGAACGTACACTGATTTGATTATGTCTCTTTAGGGATCTAAATTAGCAGGAGTACATGAACAAGAAATTGTTTAGAACAGTGTATGCCTGCAAATAAGAACTCTGCAAATAAGAGTAGGGAAATTGTATTTTGCTTCACTGCTCGTTCTCCAGGCATTCAGGTAAAACACTTCTTCAAATGTCACAAGCATGAGAACACAAAGGGGAAAAACATGAAGAGGTAAGCAAAGCAAAATTCTGATCTCCAGGATTCCAGTTAATAAAAGCCCAGGGACTCTAACTGCAACATTCCCCCAGGAACATCATAATGTCAATATTCCAAAGGAATCCAGAGCTCCAGAATCAGGATCTAGGATGCCAGAGGAAGGATGGAGAGGAATCCCAGGGGGTTTTTTTTATAGGCAAAGGCTAAGAAGTAGGAAATAGTGAAATCCTGTTAAAATCATTGAGCCTGGACACCATCCTAAAAGTGTCCCGTCTCACCAACTGGAAGGGCACCCAAGCGAGGAAGAGCTTGACGACATTTAGCAACATCAGGTAGTCAATCAACTCATCTCTCTCTCCCTTTATGCCAGCAGAGACAAACTCAGAATGTTGGTAGCATAGCCTTTACTAGGCAGAGAGTTTGGCCAATTTGCCAGCCAGTATCTTAACAACGGGGGCAAAGAAAACATTTTCTTAATGGAGGTCTTTGCTTTAGAGTGGGAGGGATATGGACATTTTTCTTTCTGTGTTCATTTCCTTTCATGTTATTATATCTAAAATGACTTAAAATGTAAAAGTAATGGTTTTGTTGGAGAAAATTCATTCACCACCCTTAAAATGATTCAGTGGCTCAAAGTCCATTTAATGATTCAGTGGCTCAAAGAAGTCCAGCATAAATGGTCAGTCGTGTGAGACATTTCTCAAAGAATTTACAAAACAAAATTTACGCAGAACTTTCAGAAGTATTTTAAAAATATAGTTCATTATTGTTTATCATTACTCTCTTACTCTGAAGATACCATTCCTCCTTTTAGCAGAGAACAATGAAAATTGCCAATTAAAGGTAACTTACTCTGTTCTTGTTTGAAACATTTTACGCTGAGAGTAACTGGCTTCATTTGGGTAAATACCCAGTAAAGGCAGTTTCTTCCTTCATTCAAGGAGTCACTTTGCCCACACCTCCTTCCAAAGATGGTGCCTGGGTGCAAAGAAAAGCTGACATATTCTTGTGGCAGGGGTCACTAGAGTCCTTGATCTTCAGCTACAGATTGGTTTTGTCCCTAAATGTCCTTGGCTGGTGGTTATTTAGGTGTGGCTGATCTCACTGCTTTTGATGGGCATCCTGCTGGCATCTGTTGCTGAGGTCTGAGGTCCCTGGGTCCCTCAAATCACCGGCCCCCTATGGTTTGTGGCCTTTGGCTACCATGCCCTGACCACAAGCCTATGCCAAGACAACATTGCTCTCAGTACCTTGGTGTACTCTCACCAGGACAGACAGGAACTCTGGGCCATGAATAACCCTCTACCCTGGCTGTTCCATCACTTCCATCCCACAGGAGACACAGTGGAGACACCGGGAACAAGCCAAGAAGTGTTGACTCTCCCTCAAACCATCTGGGTTTTTGCAAGGGTTTCTAATGCTTCTTCACTCCCTGACCTAATTTTGCTTAAACAAGGTAGGGTGGGAAAGGAGGCAGCCACTTCTCAGTGGCCAAGTTGTGGTGCACATCCTAACTGCAACCGCTTAGAAACACCCCCACCCTGTCCTGTGGCATCGCTCTGTATTCTTCCTCCTGTCCGGTGGATTTCCCATAAGTCATTTCTTCTGCCTGCTCTCCACCATGGCTTTGGTCCTCTGTGATCTAGCTTGGCCCTTTATATGCTGAAGGAAACCTCTAGGAATTTGGAAAACCCCTCTTGGCCTCCATGAAGCCTGATTCCTAGGACTATCACCTTGCTGCAGACTCAAAATGTCATCTTGAGGTTAGAACCTGAAATTGATCCCTTTCTTTGCTGCCACCTAAACAACTCTCATTTTCTTTACGATGGTGGAAGCTATGTCAGCTGACGACTTACTCAAAGTAGGATAAATAGAAATGATTTTGACGAAAGGGATTATTTTCAAAGGTATGGGAGAGGTATAGGGCCACTGTAAGAAACAGCACAGGGGCCAGGCATGGTGGCTCAAGCCTATAATCCCAGCTTGAGAGGCTGAGGCGAGAGGATTGCCTGAGCCCACAGGTTCGAGACCAGCCTGGGCAACATGGTGTGACCTTGTCTCTACAATAAATCAAAAAATTAGCTGGGCGTGGTAGCACGTGCCTGTAGTTCCAGCTATTTGGAAGGCTGAGGGAAAAGAATCGCCTAAGCCCAGCAGGTGGAGGCTGCAGTGGCCATGAGCGTGCCAGCCTGGGCAACAGAGTGAGACTCCGACTCAAAAAAAAAGAAAGAAAGAAACAGCACAAGGCCCTAGGATTAGTAATAATAGGTCCAAGACCTCAGACGGAGAGTGTGCAGAGAAAAGCAGTGACCTTTAGTTAACATCTTAGCAGGCTCAAGGCAACTCTCAGGGAAGAAGCCAGGCAGGGGAACAAATACACACACTATTATTCCCACTGATTTAATTGAAACAAGTCAGCTGCAGGGTAAGGGTGAAGGGCAGATTCCACAGACAGAGGAGATCCTGTCAAAATGTTTTTCTCTGGGGGAAACGGAGAGCAATCAAGTACAAGGAAGTGTGAAAAAAGAAACACTTGTGGTTATTTCGCAAACATTATGTCCCTATAACACATCTGTCTCACCCACAGTTTAATTTCTATCAGTGTCAGAGTCTGTCCAAAGTCATAGGAGCTAGTCAGTAGTCAACATGCAGTCCAAGACCAGGCTCTCTGTGAGACAGCCCGGGAGCTGGGAAGGGCGGGTGGAGAACTGGGAAAAGCATGTCCTTCTCAGTCGTCACTGATGGTCACCATCTGGACTCCAGGGAGCTCTGTGTTGCCAGATAGGATTTCTTACGATTTCTTATCTTCACGTTGCACAGGAAAGCTCTCCATTTTTTAAGGTCATTGTTCAATTTGAATCTTTAATGCAATTAGAAAACTGAATGAGTTAAACTAAACACACTGGGCGCTTCTGGTTTGCAACCCGTGCTAACCTATGACAGAGAATCCCACCTCATCTGTCGGGCACCCTCCTCGGGACTGCAGTGCCTGTCAACACCCCCTGCAGGATGACAAACCAAGAAGGGTACATTCCCTGCCAAACTGACACCATATTATTCAATAATAATATGATAGACTCTTTCTGGTGATCAAAGCCACCAGAGAATGAAGTACCATGCTGAGAAATTCACCTCTGTCATATCATTTAATCTTCACAACAACCCTGCAATTTGTGTGTGTGTAATTATCCACACTTCACACATGAAAGCACTGGGTTCAGAGACGTTATGTCATGAGCCTAAAGTCACAGAACAAAACAGCAGAGGTAAAGGATGAACTCGGGCCTCCCTGACTCCAAAATTTTGCTTCTTCTAGACCAACCGTAGAGGACCTTTCCCCGACACAACTCGAGGACGCAAGACCCACAAAGCAAGACCCACAAAGCAGAAGCCCTTAAGAACAACCTACGCTCCCAAGTCCAGGACCAGAAATAACCTCAAAACACTGCATCTTGCTCGACAGACTGCTCAGCAGCCGTCCAGATAGTATGCTTCCTAAAAGTACCACGGACCCCTTTGAACGCTATGCAGAAAAAGAGAAAAGCAAAGTCAAGAGTGGGACAGCTTGTCCTCGGGAATGAGCAGGCAAGTGGAAAAGCAGAGTCTGCTGAAAATTAATAGGAAGGCAGACAGTCAGCTGAAGAAATGCTAGGAGGGGCTGAGAGTTCTTTTTTTCAAGCCTGATTGACAGAGGAAATGTCATTTTAAAGAGCAACTTTTCGGAAAATGGAACTCAAAGGGCAAAATTAAGGAACTAGATCTATCACCTCCTGAGCAGGCTGTCCAAGCCCCAGGCACTTCCTCCTATGGCTGGATCCTGACTCTTGGAGTCCTTTCTGGTTGTGTCGCGGTTGGGCTCAACACAAGCAGCCCTCAGGCTCCCTGCACCCGCATCTTGCCAGCACGCTCACTTCCAATGTGGGAATGGAGTCTGATCAGACAAGGAGCTGCACAGAAGAAAATCCACGGTTATATAGTTCCGTGCACTGTGCCATTTGCTAGATACAGTGCTCACCCTTGACTTATCTCTAATTTCCTGAACTTCAATTGTCTTGAGCTCCATGGCACATTCTTCCAAATGCTTCTGCCATGACTTCAAGAGTTACAACAGTGTGTTATAAAGTTTGCCTTTCCAAAGATTTCTTCGTTTCTACATAGAGTTGATCCACAGGTCTCCCCAGTTAATATGGGCAAGAGGAGTTTCCATTCCCTCTTTCCCACAAAACTGCAGTTCCTTCCCCAACCCTGCCCTCTCAGTGATCAGCACCAGCATCCACCTGTCGCAAGTGAAAGTGCCGGGAGCTCCCCTGAGTCTCCGTTGCTTATCTCCTCTACCCAGTGCACCAGCAAACCTTGTCGGTTCTGCCTCCAAAACCTCTCTCAGGCGTTTCCTCTTCTCTCCATCGCCAACGACACTACCCCAGCACTAGCTGCTGTGGTCACCTCTCACCTAGACTGGGGCAACCGCCTCCCACTGGGCCTCCCTGCTTGTCCCCCCCACCACCCCCACACACAATCTGTTCCTCATAGATAAGCTAGCCTAATTTTCATAAAATGCAAATCCAAACATGCCATTTCCCTTGGCTTTCCATTGCTTTGGGAACGAAATCTAAAATCATTCACATTTCCCATAAGACCTGCCTGGCTGGGCTTGGGCTTCTCCCAGTCTCATCTTCCGGCGTCCATCCATGTCACTTCCCTCTCTCAGTCCACCCTGACCACACTGGCTTGTTTTCTCTTCCTCACATATTTCAGGCCTTTGCCTGTCTCAAAGCCCTCTCAGCAGCTGTTGCTTCTGCCTGGAATACTCACCTCCCAGTTTCTATTTGAGTGGCTTGTTCTTATCCTTCTGTTCTCAGCTCCAAATTATTTTGTCCAAAGAGCTTTTTCTAACCATCCAACCTACAGACAGTCCTTGACAGTTACTCTCTCTCCATCTTTATCTCCCAAATTTATTTCCTTGTGAACAACTTTTGCAAGCTAAAATTATTTCACTTACCTCCTTACTATTGTGTTCCCACCAAACCCCTAATACCTAGCACAAGTTCTGGGGCATAACGGGGAACAAAAAATAAATGTCAAATTAACAGAGTCACAAGCATCTGCAGCTTCAGTAAAGCACAAACCAGAGTCAAAATGAAGGAAGGAATGTCGCTGGCTTGTGTGTGGAAGCCAGCAGCCAGATAAACTTATAAAAATAGGCTTGCCGCTAAGATCACAGAAGATATTTTCTAACTAATTATGCTGAGCTGGGGAGCAAGATGCAACGATAATAAACATGTTTAATTTGAAACAGATGGAAATCTGGTCAGTTCCCCCACTGGTTACTTGACTTGGGGCCCTCTAAAGACTATTCTCTTCTCTTCAACATTTTATGAGTATCACTTTGTTTTGTTTTGTTTTGTTGTTTTGAGTTGGAGCCTCCCTGTCACCCAGAGTGGAGCGCAGTGGCCGCTCCCGGCCACTGCAGCCTCGAACTGCCGGGCTCTGGCGATCCTTCCGCCTCAGCCTTCCAAGTAGCTGGAACTACAGGCGCGCGCTACCACTCCCAGCTAATTTTTGATTTATTGTAGAGATGAGGTCTCGCCAAGTTGCCCAGGCGGGTCTCGAACCCACGGGCTCAGGCAATCCACTCATCTCAGCCTCCCAAAGGCGCGGGATTACAGGCTGAGCCACCGAGCCTGGCTGAGTATCACTTTTAAGTGCCAGAATTCGTGCTCGGGGAGGGCCTCCCAGCTCCCCAGCAGTCACTGGATGGTCTTCTTCATCTTGACAAGGCACGGCTTCCTGGTCCTGTGGGGTCGTGTCATGGGCATATCTGCCTGATGTGGTAGATGGTAATGCTCAGCTACAACTTGATGAGCCAGAATCCCAAAGGGAGAGAAGTACTTCCAGGTCCTCAAACAGGGCACTACTGGGAATACACCCTGAAGAACACAAATTACTCTATAAAAAAGATACCTGCACACGTATGTTTATCGCAGCATTGTTCACAATAGCAAGAATGTGGAAGCAACCATGCTGTCCATCAAAAGAGGACTGGATTTTAAAAATGTGGTACATATACACGACGGAATACTATGCAGCCATAAGAAAGAACAAAAGCATGAATTTTGCAGCCACCTGGATGGAACTAGAGTCTATAATACTGAGTGATCTCTCACAGAAACAAAGATCTGAGTATCACATGCTCTCACTCATATAGTGGACCCTGAACATCAAACATAATTCTATAAGAAAATGACTGACAGTGGTGGGAAACTATGGGGGGGGGGGAAGGGAGGTGGGACTAAAGGTAGTCAATATCTGTCTGGGGACGGGGAGACACCTCTTGTCAACAAGGGTGCCTGAACGAAGCAGATTTGTACACCTAACCCTTCACTGTACCCCACAATATTGTAATAAAAGATACTGATTTAAAAAATAATAATAGTAACACATCTACTGAGTGCAGATTTCCTTAATGTGCCGAAATATGCCTCAGGGTTGTGAATTCAAATGTCGCAGCTTGCTAGAGAAGTTGGAGAAAGCTAGTGAACAGACACAGCGCAGATGTTTTTCTAAACTTAAGAATTTGGTGTCCTCAAAACAACTGTTCAGTACTCACAACAGTGCAACACATAAACTGCTGAAGCTGGGTCTTTTGAGAAGAGCAAGAGAGCCGTCGGCAAGAGAACAGAGGCTTCCAAAACCACATTTTCAGAAACCAGTTTTTTAACTCATCAAAGAAAATGATGGATTTTTCCTTATCCAGGCAGCATGAAGAAAATTTCAGGTTTTTGTCCAGTATCGGTGAGGACAGTTCATCGACTGATGTTAACACAACGCTCCATTAAGGATCCTGTTGTTTCTAAATTCTTAACCATTCCCTTCCAATGATCATCTCTAGGACGCTAGTTTTTAGATTAAGTTTCTTTGGCTCTTAGGGAAAAAAAAAAAAACAATTAAACCCACCAGAGATGTTACCACTCAGCGTTTCTGCAGATGGGCTAATCACAAAATGCAAAAGCAGAGTCATGCAGGACACTGGACCAATGCCAGAGACAACCTTCATGAGCAGAGAAGCATGCCCTTGGCTTTCTGCTCCTGACTGACTCTGGTTATCACTGTGGATTTGGGGCTAATTAAAAATACACCCCTGCCCAACTCTCCCTTCCCTTTATTAATATTTAGAATCTACGGTCTTGTTCTTTTCTACCTTTATCTAATACTTTGCAATCCATCCATCAACCCCTCCACCCATTCACCCATTCATCCAACAGATACAGATTCAGCACCCACCTCTTGCCAGACACGGTACTATGTGCCAGGGAAACGTTGGTGGACAAGGTAGACAGAACCCATGACCTCATGGAACATGTAATCTAATAGTGGAGACAGGCATGGAAACTGATGATTACTCATAGCACAACTTGTCGTCACTAAAAGGTCTGCTCTATGTCTGGGAGTGGGGAGTTGTCATGGACAGCCCATAAAGGAAGTGAGAAGGAGGCATTCCCAGGAGAATGGAAGAGCAGTGGAGGGAAAGAAAGTGCTGCATTCCAGGTCAAGGGAGAAACACAAGCCAAGTCACAGAGGCCTGAGAGCCTGCAGTGTTTCCAGGGCACTTGGGTGGTTTTGCGGATGAAATGGCACTGGCACTGGAGTGGAAGAGAGGATAGGGAAGGGAGCGTGTTCTGACCAGAAAGGACCTGGTGAGTTTTGCCAAGTGCGATGACTTGGGTGGTGAGAGTCACTGAAGAACTGTGTTTCTACTCCTCAAAGTATATCAACGAATAATGGATAAAATGTGAAACAGAAAAAAAAAAAAGACCAGAAACACAATCTAAACCAGGCGCAGTGGCTCATGTCTGTAATCCCAACACTTAGGGAAGCTGAGGCTAGAGGATTGCTTGAGCTGAGGAGTTTGAAACCAGCCTGGGCACTGTAGCGAGACCCCCATCTCTGCAAAAAAGCAAACAATTAGCTGAGCCTGGTGGTGCACGCCTGTAATCCCAGCTACTCCAGAGGCTGAGGCGGAAGGATTGCCTGAACCCAGGAGTTTGAGGCTGCAGTGAGTTGTGATCATGCCACTGCACTCTAGCCTGGGTGACAGAGTGAGACGCTGACTCAAGAGAGAGAGATAGGAAGGAAGAAAGACAGAGAGGGATGGAGGGAGGGAGGGAGGGGAGGAGAGTGGAGGGAAGGGGGGAGGGGAGGAAGAAAGCAAGCACAACCTAACATGCAGTATGTTGATCCTGCCACGTTCACGTGAAACACTCTGTCATCACCGCTGGAAGCATTGTGTGGGACACGTGTTCTCCAGTTGCCTCACGACTTAGGAGAGTGTTCCTGCCCTTCTCTCATTACCGCTTTGAGCAAGAATACGCCGACACTGTCCCTTTCCTTTTCTCGTCATGAAGCTGGGGGTTCTGGGGTAACCCCTTCCTCTCAAGGCCACAGGCTGGGCCACTCACTTGGGGGCTGCTGAGAGCATCACACCTGCTGGTGAGCCCTCTTATGCTTGGAGTTCCCCGTGAGAGAAGGAGAGCAAGAAGCCCGAGGGCCCACCTGCAGACCAGCACTCGCCCCACAGTCAGATGCTGCGGAAGGGGAAAGGTGCCCAGAGCATGGAGGATGAGACAGAGGAGGCAGGGGGAGACAAGGCTGCTGGGGAAGGTCCTTCTCTCAGCAAAACAGACTGCAAGAAGATGCAAAGCATAAGGCCAGCTCAGGGCTGCAGCCTGGCCTCGGGGCACTTCTGGGCATTCTTTGGGTTTATGAAGTGAGGCCTTGCAACCAGAGCTTTTCGGGGCAAGGGCAGAGCTGATGCCACAGGACAAGACGGACGTTAAAAAATAATGACGTTGTAAGTAGCAAGTCTGCAGAGCTGCTACAACCCTTCCCTGAGTTTCTAGCTGAAATTTAACTTCCGTACTTAGGCGCTCTCTACTGTCGGACCACAGAGGACCGCTTCCGATGAAACCAAAGGCCACGCATGTCCGTTAGCCCAAAGCCACAGCCTGTGTGCTGGGTTCCAGAGTCTCAGCCTCACCTTCCCAGTGAGAGGATCTGAAGGAAAAGTGGAGAGCCTCATCTCCAGGGGACAGCTTGGCTCTGGCCAGGGACCCACAGCCCTTTGCCTCCTTGGCTGCCTTTGCGTCTAGAAAGATGAGCTTTACTGTGTGGGGCCTTGTCTCCAAGCTCAGTGAAGGAATACTCGAGGCCCAGGCACACCCCATCAGACAAGGAACAGTCACTGGCCCATGAGAGTCTCTTCCAACATGAGGAACAAATTCCCTAGAGCCCGCCGCAGAGGTCTTCGGAGCACGGGCAGCAGCGGCGAGCCAACCTATGAGAGGCAGCCAGGCGGCTGGAAGCACATCACCGCTTCTCCATTCTTCTCCTCCTGCAGGTTCTTTTCCCTCCCTCCCCCTTTGTCCCTTCTCCCCTGCCTGACCGACCTATGGCCCAAGGAATTAACGCACCCTTGCGTCTGACTCTCAAAGCTCTGGCTCACCCACCTTGGGGCAAGCACAGAGAAGCCTGCCCCGTCCGCCAGGAGAGCTTGGAAGGCGCAGAGGCCGTCACTGTAGCGTTTCCATTTCATCCTCTAGCTAAAGAGATAAGATCTTTTGCAAACAGCTCTACATAATGTTTCTGCCATGTGCGCCTCATTGACAGAGGGGGGAAGCAAGAAGGTGTTTTTAAGGTGAAAAGTTCCCTTTAGGCCTCACTAGGCAGAAGATGCAACCCTTTGTGATCACTAACATAGAGCGATTGCTTACTCGGGTGCCCAAGAGAGTGACAAATTGCAGTCGCCACGTGGGGATACATAAACTCTCCAGACTACCTCCAGAGTTCCAGCCACATACAATCATAGAGGATTTTTAGTTATGCGGACACAATAAGCTTTTTGAAAATCACAGGTTTGATTCCCTAAAGTCTTGACTTTAGTCACATTCAAGCCGATGAAGGCTGCCAAGATGTGAACTGATAAGAAAATGGGTCTTCTGCAAAGCCCAATCTTACTCCCTCCAATGGAAACAGTAATTAAGGAGAATTGTGGGGTAAAGAAAGAGAAGAGACACAATGCAGCAAAAACAAAGAGAGAGAGAAACAGAGAGAGAGAGAGAGAGGAGAGAGGAGGTGGGGGGAGGAGACCCCCGATCTCAGGATAAAGGCACGGGCCTTGAAGTAAAGCAAATGCAAAATCTTCACTGCAGAGTTCAGAATGAGCTGGAAGCTTCAAAGGCCTGTGGAGAAACTCCTGACCTGTACCACCCCAGACACTCCCTGAGGCTCTGCCCCTGCCATATTGATTCCTCCCACCTCTTCCGGTCTCCTTAATTTATATTTCTCTCCAGAACTGTCTCCCTTTTTACCTCTGTTCCAAGCGTCAACCCAATAGAGTCATCTAAGTGACAAGAGCTTCAAAGAGGGCTGACTTAAAAAGCACATTCATTCTTTCATTCAGTAGGCATCTGTTGAGCACCCACTATGTGTCAGTCACTGTTCCAGGTGCTGAAAATACCTCAGTGGCTGAAACCGAGAAAGATGATCAGAAACACAGAGAATGCATTAAGGAGTCCATCCCGTTCTCCAGTTCATCTCCAGCCTTCCGGACAGTTTTTGGGGAGGGAGGATTTGAACACCACTCACACCCATGCATAGTTCAGTCCGGGCCGGATAAATCGTCGGTGCTTACTCCCTAAAAAAGCAGTGCGGTGGACGTAGGAATCCTGGTTCAGAATCCACAGACTGCACCCATGCGAGCCTGTCTGTTTCTTATTTTCCTTCCACTTGAAAGCGATTAGGCTTTTCTTCCATTCGGGGCTTTCTACCCACTTCTGACCCTAAAGGCTCAGGAAATTACAAAGCAAGTTTTCCAACATATGCTTTTACCAGCGTCAGACAGTCTTCCACAGCTGCCAATTTGCTCTCACTACATCTTGCAAGCCTGGTGCACTATGAGGGGAAAGAGGCCCCAGCCGAAGGGCACGGCCCTGCTTGTTCGTGGAACACCCAGCTGCAACAGTGAGGATGGCTTTCACGGCCTGTGAGGTAATCCCGCCCAAGGAGGCTCTCTGCCAGGCAAGAGGTCCTGGCAAGAGACAGCCTCAAACGTAAGAGGCAGAGACGGGCAGAGGAGGGATGGCGTGTGTGGTGGGGGGAGGGACGGAGGGAGGGAAGGGGAAGAGGGGGAGAGAGAGGGAGAGAGAGAGAAATGCTGTAAAAAGAAATGGGCTTGTTTGGGGATGTGTGGTTCCTACAGCAATTTTTGGAATCTAAGTACAGAGAATAGTGGGGATGACTGAGTCCGAAGAATTCCCAGCCACTCCCCAGTCAGAAAGCCATGTGTTGTAGGAAATCTGAACCACAACCCTTGCATAGAATCCGCCTCTGCTCGGGGATATCTGGGGAAATTTGGAAGATTGCAGATCAAAGGGAGAGCCTGCTCTAATTTGCCAAGGGTCGGGAAAACACAGCTTTCAGGCCGGTATTGGGTAACTGCACATCCTGCCCAAACGTGCTCACCAAGGCTAGACGATTTAGCAGAGCACGACTTGGTGGGTTTTTTGCTGGTGGTGTTGTTTTGCTGAGAGAAACAGATAACCAGAAAAGAAAGGAGAGTCGCTAGAGCAGAGGCCAGGAGAGAATGAAGGGGCCGCCACTGGATGAGCGCCGTGGCTTCGTGCAGCCCACCTTGGAGCGTGGTGTCTTTACTCCCTGAGCAAAACGGAGTTCGTCACACTCAGAGAGCATCGGAGAATCACAAAGCTAGGAAGGACTTGAAGGCTTAGTCTAACTACTAAGAGCCTGACACGCAGTAGGTGCTAAATAACTGTTTAATTCCCCAATTCATTCATTGAGTAAAGAAACCAACATGTGCATACACGCTGGGATCCCCGTACGACATCCCAGCGAGTGATAGTTCAGCATGTGCTTAAATACCACCAGCAACAGGACGTCTACTGCAGTGGCTGCTCTGGGTTTGGTAGCCATGGCTGTTAGCATGCACAAATCCAGAGTCAAACCCGGACCCAAAGCTGCTTCCAGAAGAGTCCACCATTGGCTCAACTCCACCCATTGAGACTGAGGCAAATGAGTTTGATCTCTTTCTATGTGGGAGGCCCTCAGATAACTGAAAATAACTGTCATGTCCCCCTGCTGGGTCCATTTTCCTGCAGGCCGCTGCTCCCACCTCCTCTGGCCATCGTCCTAAATAACACATAGGGTTCTGGCTTTCTACACCATTCCTTGCCACTCTTTGACTGAACTCCTGAGGTCAAGCCGTTGAGCTGAGTGCAAGGATTCAGCTGTGATTGGGCCAGGAAGAGAAAAATTGGCCCATCCCTCTCTGGTCCCAGATCCCGTGTCTGTTGAGGCAGGCCATGGTCTTGTTGGTGTGTTTGGTTATTACCCTCTCATCTCATCCCAAACCCAACGTATGTTTCAGATCTCAAGCAGACTCTGAGGCAAGAGGTATTCAGAGGCCCTTGTCGGGACTTCTCTACCTTAGGCAAAATTAGACACATTAGGCCTGATGGGTGACCTGCTATTCTGATTAAATTCTGTTTGGGCCACTCTTATTTCCCATCCACACCAGCATACACACTTCCCATGAGTCCATCCTAAAGGAAATAGGCGTCCTGTCCCTTCCCCTCTCACCCAGATTACAGCTCCAAAAAGGTATCCTTAATAATAAAGGTGTTGCTGGGCTCAGTGGTTCAGCCTGTCATCCCAGCACTTTGGGAGGTTGAGGCAAGTGGATTGCCTAAGCCCGCGGGTTCGAGACCAGCCCGGGCAACCTGGCAAGACCTCGTCTCTACAATAAATCAAAAATTAGCCAGGTGTGGTAGCGCTTGTAGTTCCAGCTACTTGGAAGGCTAAAACGAAAGGATCGATGGAGCCCAGGAGATCGACACTGGGGTGGCCATGAGCGTGCCACTGCACTCCAGGCTGGGCAACGGAGTGAGACCCCAATTTTTAAAAAATAAAATAAATAATAATAAAGATGCTGAATTGTTCCTTGCCCATGTTAATACTTGACAGCTTACCATGTATTTCAAATACTTAGGGTATGTACCTTGTGAAGCAGAATCTTATACCAGACAGAGTAGCATTTGAACAGAAGGAATTAAAAAGAAAAAAAATGGTCACCCACAGAAGGAGAACTGTATTTCCCCATACGTCAATATGTCCAAAAGAAGGCAGTGCAGGGATGGTAGGTAGCCCATGATGCCACCAGAGACCCGAGCCCTTCACAGTTTTCTGCTCTTCCCAATCCTCATGCTCACAGAATGGCTGCTCACCTCTGTGCATCACATCCACATTCCAGGCAGGAAGTGAACGGGCAGATGAAAGGAACATAAAAAGGTGCATTCTCGCTGAGTACAAGACAGTGATAAGTTTCCAAGACAACTATTCCCCATCAGGAGACTTTCTCTTCTCACTGAGCAGAACTATATCACACAACCATCCCAGGTGTAGACAAGAATATGGTTTTAGCTAGGGCACAGTAACCTTCTCCCACAGTCAGGATTTTCCTACTGAGGAAGAGGGGAGCGTGGCTAGCGAGCAGTTGATTTGCCCAAGCATTGTTTTTCCTGATCCATAGACGAGGAAACCAAGACTGAGATAAGTCCAGTGAAGGTCACTTGCTGCCAAATGGTGGAACGGTATCCACGCAGCCCTCAGGCCGAGTCCTGTCGTGGGCAGTCACAGAGTCACACAGCACCTCTCAGCTATACCCATGGTCTGCCCAGGCGTGGGACACCCGTGGCCCTCGCATCAGACGGGAGAGGGTGGTGACCAGCTACTGAAAATCCGTTTAGAAGCCACTACAAGACCCACCCCTCTACTCGCAAAAGCTGACTTTCACCACTCCACATAGCCAACGTCCTGCAAAGAGAGCCCGTGTGGACCGAGTCTGGGAGTGACCAGCTCCTCCAAATTCTCTCTTTCTCTCTTTGACAAAATGGAAAATCTGGATTAAAATCTATACTACTACCGAGGCAAAGGTAGTTTTTCCTTAAGGAAGGGCAACCATAACAATTACACTGTCCAGATTCTTGATCTGCAGGACACAGTGACTCACGTCTATAATCCCTCTTAGGCTCAAGTGATCCCTTTGCCTCTGCCTCCCGACTAGCTAAGACTCCGCCTCCCCGGGAGAATCACTTGAGGAGTTCAAGACCAGGCTGGGCAACATAGTAAGACCTTGTCTCTACAAAAAAAAAAAAAAACTAGCCAGGCATGGTGCTGCATGCCTGTAGTCTTAGTTAGACGGAAGGCAGAGGCAAAGGGATCGCTTGAGCCCAGGAGGTCAAGGATGCAGCGAGCTGAGATCATACCACTGGACAGCAGCCTGGGTGACGGAGTGAGATCCTGCTTCAAACACACAAACAAACAAACAAATGAAAATAAATTCTGGATCGGATCAGAAGAGTAGTCCAGCACTCTTCCCCCACCACTGGAGAAAAGCAGATGGGTGTCACCATGTGATCTCAACCATGTCTCTTTCTTTATTGAGGTTTCTTTGCTGTTCAGTAAGTTGGCTTTGGAGCTCCCACTCCTGATTGAAACCGTCTTCCTCAGTCCTTCTCGCAGACACAACCGACATATGCACCAACGTGAGGGCACAGTTGGAGCATGGGTTTGAAAAGGACACTCTTTCCACACCTCTGGCCGTGACCCCCAGCCCTGTGTTGGTCTGCCGGCGACCCCTGCCTCTCTCACTCCACATCATTGCACAAAGCAGAAGGATTCGGACCCAACCTTGGTTTTGCCCCCGTATATATCTTACAGAAAACCAGAGAGCTTGTGCCAATGATCCTCATTCTTTTAATACACCCTAATTATTTTTATTTATTTTTTTGAGAGTCTTACTCTCACTTTGTCCCCCAGGCTGTAGTGCAGTGGCACAGTCACGGCTCACTGCAGCCTTGACCTCCTGGGCGCAAGCAAGCCTCCCTCTTCTGCCTACCAAGTAGCTGGGATTACAGGCACCCCCATACATGGCTAATTTTTGGAGAGACAAGGTCTCTCTGTGTTGTTCAGGCTGATCTCAAGCTCCTGGTCTCAAGCAATTCTCCCGCCTCGACCTCCTAAAGTGCTAGGATTACAGACGTGAGCCACCCCACCCAGCCCTTATTTTATAAACCAGTGGTAGTGTCATGGCTAAACAGCATGGGGTCAGAAATGTCAGGGTTTGACTCCCAGCTCCCCCAGTCCCTAACACCAGTCCTTGGTTAAGCCTTTTAATCTTTCTGTGTCATGATGTTTTTCACCCATGTATTAGTGTTCTGTTACTGCATAGCAAATTATCGCAAATTTAATGGTTGAAAACAACATCTGCTTATGATGTCATAGTCTCTGCAAGTCAGGAGTCTGGGTATGACTTAGCTAAGTCTCCTACTCAAAGTCTCATCGAGGCTCTGGGAGCACAGAATCTGTTTCCTTGCAAATTTAGAACTCATGATGACTTTCTTCCCCAAGGCCAGCAGACCTTGAATCTCCAACCTCTAGAACGTCTGTTAAAAGGTTCATGTGATTAGATCAGATCCACCCAGGATAAGCCCCCATTGATTATCCTGAAGTCAACCAATTAGGGAACTTAGTCACATCTGAAGAATGTCTTCACCTTTTCCATAATATGAGAGAATTACAGGAGCAGTGTCCATAGTCTCATCTCCAGCCCACATTCTAGGAGAGGAATTATGTAGGGCATGTACAGGAGAGGGCAGAATCTTGGGGCCGTCTTATAATTCTGCCTACTGCATCCTATAAAGTACAGATGCTAATAGGACCTGTCTCATATGGTTGTTTTGAAGATTACATGAGTTGCTGGATGCAGCAGTAAGTACCCAGCATGCAGCAGCTGCCATAATTATTTTAGCCTTTTTGGATATCGACCACGTGGCAGGCCCCATGCTAGGAGCGGGGGATTCAGAAAGTCATCACACAAACCTTGCTCTGAAAGAAATTATGCCATTTCTCTAGCACTAATAGTTCAAAAGCTGGCAGTTCAAAAGTTGGCACAAAGCACTAAAGCTTTAATCCAACTGAATGACTTCTTGATATAAAGACTCAGGGTTTTTGGGGGAGGGGGCTTGTTGGAGCAACTGTCAAAAATAAAAAGTGCTGACTCCAATAAAATACTGTAATTCACAGGATTCTCGCTTTCACTCTCCAAAGCCCCTGGTTTGTCTGCTAAATTGCAGTCAGAGAAGTAGTTATTTGGTGCTAGTGCTTTAGTGCTCCAACACAGGTTAACTTGAACTCAAGGGTGTCTCAGCCTCAGCTGCCCACATTTGAGTCACCCAGAGGGCTTGTCTGGAGTCCCACCTGCCAACACGCAGATGCAATCAGTGTGGGGTGCCCTGTGCACTGGTATTTTGTAAAGCCCCTCGGGAGGTCCCCACATCCTGCAAGGATGGAGAACTGCTGCTCCAGTCAAACCTTGATTGTTTCCCAGGTTTCTGAAAATCAAGTTCCCTTTTTTAAAAGGATTGTTGGCTGGGCTCAGTGGCTCACATCTGTAATCCCAGCACTTTGGGAGGCTGAGGTGGGAGGATTGCTTGAGCCCAGGAGTTTGAGACCAGCCTGGGCAACGTAGCGAGACCCCAACTCCACAAAAAAGCAAAAAATTAGCCGGATGTAGTAGTGCACAACTGTAGTCCCAGCTACTTGGGAGGCTGAGATGGAAGAATTGCCTGAGTCCAAGAGTTTGAGGCTGCGGTGAGCTGTGATTGTGCCACTGCACTCCAGCCTGGGTAACAGAGTGAGACCCCGACTCAAAAATAAACAAACAAACTGGTAAAGACATGATAAGCCACAGAGACAGGCAGCAATAATGTTCTTTCCCACTTGCTTTCAGCAAAGGGATGGACACTCAACACACTGCTTACTTTTTCCAGCCCCGATGGCAGGTCTGGGCTGCTGTTACTTTGTACAGAGACAGCCCATCTCTGGGCAGGAAGTAGCTGGGTTAGTTCTAAGAAAAGACTGTATTTCCCACATGTCCAGGACGGCTGCTGAGGCTCTGCATATTCTCTGTTTGCTCACTCAATGTTTGTCATTTACACGTATTAAGCACCTACTGTATGTCACGCTTCATTTTGGATGCCAGGGCTCCAAAGATCAGTAGAACCCAAATTTCACCTTAACGATCTCAGTGTCTGACATCAAGATGCAAAAGTACCCTTTCTGCACCAGAGAGAAGTGCTTTCGGCATCGAAGGCATGGAACTAATTTTGAGGTTATAAAAACTCTTCTAAAACTCTTTCTCGGTGTTCTTTGAGTAAGTGTGTCCCTCTCCAAGGATTTAATCACTTCCAGAGAGCAGTCTCTTTCCCTCTCCGCTCGCGCCCCCTCCCCAACATGGTCACTAAGGATAGGAGCATTAAAATTGCCAGAACTCCCTGGTTATCTCACAAGAAAGCAGGGAAACCCAGGCCCCCAGCCTCCCCTTTCCTTCCTCCACCCCCTGCAGCCTCCAACGCCTCCTCCCACACAAAGGGGCAGTCTTCACAGCCAGGATCGCATCCTGAGCCAGGTGAGCAGGTGAGCCCTTCCACATGTGGACCGTTCCTGCTTCCAGCAGGACTGACGGAAAATGCAGCAGAAAGCAGACAATGACTGAGCAGACTTTGGCAAGATCTGAGGAAGATAATGTTAAGCCAGGGGCAGCCTTTTGAGACAAGAGCGATGTGGCCTCTGGTGTCATAAAATTAAGACTGAATTTGACTTGCCTGGAGTCCAAAAGGGAACTCCCCACCCCCAGAAGGTCACATTTCTACAACGCAAGCCAAGAGGCAGTTCAGCTGAAAGGAAACCAGACTTCCTGGGCAGACAAAACCCTCACCCCCATTATCTGTACAGTGAAACTTTATTGCCAGTGCACTAGACACAGGCACCATGCGAAGCTGTGCCAGGCCACCACTCCACTCCCACCAACGAAAATCTCACCATGGCCGCAAAATTAAGCGCTTTAGCAGACCCCAGAAAGAACACTTCTGAGTTATTTTTTTAGTGCCTACTCTGGCATCCTGGGGAAACTGCTAGGCTATGCTGACCTCAGTCGCTATTTTTAAATACCATTAGGGCAGTGCCTCGCCCAGGCCGCGGGAGGCCTTCAGAAACCACATCTGCCACCCAGCTCTCCATCGCATCAGTTCCTTCCATCCAGGGAAAAGGAAATGGGCCACACCTGCGGCCTCGGCTGGCCCAGCAGGGAAGACGTCCAGGAAAACCTGGAGATGGAGACTCGCTGTCACTGACCTCTTCAGTGCGTATGTGTGGGAGAAGAAGTGACCCTCCCACAACATTAAAAAGCAAGACGACGCCGAGAAGGTGGCCTCAGATCCCTGGGAGTCGGCCAGCGTGTGCATGAGTGAGGAAGGGGCAGATGGTGAAGCTGTTTACTCCAGATGTCAGGGCCTCTTTGCGTTTAAGAAGAGAGCTTGTGTCCCTGAGTTGGCTTAAATGTGGTCACACCTACAATCTAGAATATGAACGGGAAGACATCAGGCTCGGGTTTTGTGATTGAGTTAGGCAGGCAAGCCTGAGCTTGGTCCTTTTCAGACTTGTCACGGGCCAGGTGTCTAACCTGAAAATAGATTTTGAAATTGTGGAGAAAACTTCAGAGCTCTCATTTCTCTCTTGGAAACTAGCCCTTGTCTCTTGCAAAAGGATACACACACATGGAGGCATGCATGAAGGCAGAAGTCAGCAAACCATGGCCCAAATGCCAAATTCATCCCGCCATTTGTTTTTGTAGGGCTGGTGAAAGAATAGTGGTTTTCCATTTCCAAATGGTTAAAAAAATTAAGTGAATAATATTTTGTGACATATAAAAGTCGAATTTTTGTACTCATAAGTTTTATTGAAACATAGCCACGTCTACTCATTTACATGCTGTCTATGGCTACAACAGTCAGGTTGTGTAGTTGCAACAGAGACCACATGGCCCACAGAGATATTTATTATCTGGTTCTTTGAGAGAAAGTTTGTAGATCTCCACACCAAGGAAAGACAGTAAGCCTGTTCATATGCAGAAAAGGGAGAGGGCCACATAATTTATTCTTTAACCTAATTAGAGAAGGGGAAATGATGGTGGCGGAGCCAGTCGGACTATGCAAGTCCCAGTGCGAGTGAGTGAGTGCATGAAAAATTTTGCATGTGTGTCTGTAAGTGGGCGTGTGAGTGACTGAGTGGGGACTCGGGAGCAAGTGACCAGGGCTGTCCTGGTGAAGCGGTTGATGCCACAGCTGCTCTGCGCGCACCCTAATGCTTCCTGGGACACAGAAGCTGAGTGCCATTTTTTAAAAAATCAGCTAAGCCCTCCCCGGGAAGAAGCTGCAGGGAGTACCTGCCCGCTCCAGGCTAGACGCTGGCAGCAAGGGCTGGGGAGGGAGCACAGCGAGGGCATCCAGAGGAGGCAGCGCCCCGTTGGAGAAGACGACGAAAGAGGCACCTTGCCACCATCTTGAAAGCTGGGCAGAGACGTGGTCTGGCTTGCTCACCCTGGAGGGACAGACCCGATCTCTGCGACTGGCAGATTAACCACTCAGGGGTTGATCGTGACTCGGAGGGAATATTCCAAAAGCACAAGCTCCAAAGGGACAGGACCCCGATGCTGAGTCTCAAGGGCCCCACCCCCCACCCTGATTGAGCTGCAGGACAAAGGGTGTGACCAGAAAAGGACAAGGAAGACCCCCGAAGAGATCAGCGGTGAGTCCAGGGCTGACCCAACCCTCTCCTTCCCAGCAATCCTCTGAACATTAGACCCACACGCTGGGGCACCACTGAGAGCGAGGAGCCTAGGCGGAGCTTGGACATCAGCCCCAATAGGAGATCTACTCCAGGATAAGGCTGGCTGGGGCACCACCTCCACCCCCCATCAGTACCTGGGGAAGAGACAATCCCACACCTCCCGACCGGAGGGCATCTCCCTGACCATACAAGAGTGGAGGGGAGGACTGAAGCCCTACCCACCCCCACCACCACCTCCTCCTTCCCTGGAAAGGGGAGATTGTGAATAAGGCTGCAGTTCCGCAGCAGACAACAGAGGGGTTTGCCTGTGAGCAGCTGAGAGGAACAGCTGCAGAACCTGCCACAAGAGGATAGGTTGTTTTTCGGTTTTGTTTGCGTGTTTGTTTGTTAACTTTTTTCTTTTTCCTTTGTCTGTGAATGTGTATGTGAAGGTTTGATCGACATTCTTCCCACCCTTTTTCTTTTTCTTTCTGTTTTTTTCTTTATTCTTTTGGTTTTTGTTTTCTGTTTATGTGTGTGCATAAATGAGTGTTCATCTTTCAGTTTTTGTTTTCTTGTTTGCTTTTTGTCCCTTCTCTTTTTTTAGTTTAATGTGTGTGTGAATGTATGTGTGAGGGTTTGTTTTGAATTCTATTTGGGGTTTTTTTCTCTCTTCTCTTTTTTATGCTCCTTTCCTTTTGTTTTGGGTGTATGTGTGTGTGTGTGTGTGTGTGTGTGTGTGTATGTGTTTGCTTTTCCTGTTTTTTGGGGGGGAGGATTTTGTTTGCTTTCTGGTTTCTTTTGGTTTTGGTGTGTGTGTGTGTGTGTGTGTTTAATTGTTTTTTTGGTTTGGTTTCTGCTTTTGCATTTCTGTGTTTTTTACATTGCTGTTTTTTTTATTTTTGTTCATTTTATTTCATTCTTCTCTTCTCTGTGCTCCTCATTGCTATTACTGTATCTTGGACTCAGGGGGTACACACACATACCCACTGCACCGGTATACAGTGGTGGTGGGGAGTGGGTCTCAGGGAACCCATATAACAATCAGTGAACATTGTGATTTGCAAGTAGTTTTTGAATCCTAGCTCCTCATCCACCACCATATTTGACTCTCAAAACTACAAGAGACAGCAAAGCTTCCCACCCACAGCCCTGTTTCAAAATAGAACAAATTCAGAGCCCTGAGAATAGATGGTTGAGCAAACTTCAGAAGTGAAAGCCTTTCCCACTGCCACTGAATAATGGAACTAAAGAGAGAAGAAAGATATTTGTCACAAACAAAAAATCAATGGAAATTCCCAGTGTAACAAAGAGAAAACACCTGAAAAATTAGCCCTTAGAGACCAAACAATAGAAGTAACCAATGACAGGCCCCAGAATACAACAGGGATTAGAGAATGAATGGAAAGAGTGAATAAGACTCAAAAAAGACAAGATACAACACTGAAAGAACATGTCACAGAGATTTTGGACATAAAAAATGTCATCCAGCAAATAAATAACAGGATGACAAGCATGGAAAACAGAATTAATCAAGCAGAAGAAAGAATCTCAGAACTTGAAGACCAAAACATGGAATTAACCCAAACTGTAGAAAACATAGAAAGAAAATTCAGAAAGAAAGAGCAAAGCCTCCAAGAGATATGCGATTATATCAAGAGGAACCTGTACTTGATTATATCAAAAACGTATGCTTGATTGGTAGCCCAGGAAAAGAAAGGGAAATGGAGAACACTTTGGAGCAAGTATTCCAGGAGGTTATCCAAGAAAACTTTCCCCATCTCAACAGAGATGTGACCATCCAAACAAAAGAGATACAGAGAACCCCTGCAAGACATCAAATGAGACAACCAACTCCTGGACACATAATAATTCACCTACTCAAAATAGGTACAAAAGAAAAAAAATCCTAAAGGCAGCAAGAGAAAAAGGTCAGTGAAAACCAATCAGAATAGCAGCAGACCTATCAGCAGAAACACTACAAACAAATAGAGACTGGAGTTCAATATTCAAAGTCTTCAAAGATAAACAATTTCAAACAAGAATTCCCTACCCAACCAAACTGAGCTTCATCAGTGATGAAGAATTAAGATCCATCCCAGACATCCAATCACTAAGAGATTATGCGGCTTCCAGACCAGCTATACAGGAGATACTTAAAAAGGTTATTAGGCACAGAAGAAAAAAAAATAAAAGAATGGCCACACACTTCCCAAGAACAGGAGAACACAGATTCAACAGAGAACACATCATGACTGCAAACTTGAAAACACACACATACATCATCAACTCAAAAAGCTAAAAGAAAACAAACAAATAAAAAATTGTATAAGAACCTTATGACAGGGATGAACAATTACATTTCAATAATCAGCCTGAAAGTGAATGAACAAAACGCACCACTAGAAAGACACATATGGAAAACTGGATAAAAAACCATGACCCAAAAATTTGCTGCATCCAAGAAATGTCACCACAAGGGACACACACACAAACTCAAAGTTAGAGAAAGGAAAACAAATTTCCAGATGAACGGATACAAAAGAAGGCAGGAGTCGCAATCTTAATATCAGACAAAACAACCTTAAAACTATCAAAAAAATTTTAAAATGTGGAAGGACATTACATAATGACAAAAAGTTCAATCCATCAACAAGAAACTCCATCCTAAACATATACGCACCTAGTACAGGATCACTAGCATTTATAAAGCAACTACTAAGTAAACTAAAAAAAGATATTGACACTATCACTATTATAGCTGGGGACTTAAATATCCCACTAACAACCCTAGATAGATCATCGGGGGAAAAAATCAACAAAGAGAGCTGGAACCTCAACTTGACGCTTGGCCAAATGGACTTAATAGATACCTACAGAACACTCCACTCAACAACTACAGAATATACATTCTGCTCATCACCACATGGAATGTACTCCAAGATCAATCACATCCTCGGCCATAAATCAAGCAAAAACAAATTTCATAAGGTTGAAATACTGCCTTGCACATTCTCAGACCACAGCGGAATAAAAATAAATATCAACACCAATAAAATTCCCCCAAATCCACAAAGACGTGGACACTAAACAGCATGATGCTGAATGACTACTGGGTCAACAAAGGAATCAAAACAGAAATTAAAAGATTCCTGGAAACAAATGAAAATGAAGAAACATCTTACCAAAACCTCTGGGATGCCATGAAAACAATTCTAAGAGGGGAATTTATATCTCTATAAACGCACATCAAGAAAATGGAACAATCACAAGTTAACAGCATAACAAATCACCTAAAAGAACTAGAAAGGCAAGACCATCAAAGCTCTAACTTTAGCAGAAGAATCCAGATCACCGAAGTAAAAGCAAAAATACAAGACATAGAAGACAAAAATGTCATGGAGTAGGGGGCAGGTGGGATTGGCAGTTGAGGGAAACTGCTAAGGGAGGGAGGGTCATACCTCATCAGCAAGGGTATCTGCATAATCAACATTTGTATACCTAACCCCAAATTGTACCCCACATTTTTATAATAAAATAAAAAGAAAAAGTGAAAAAAAGTCATGGAAAAAACAAACAAAGCAAAAAGCCAGTTCTTTGAAAGAATTAGCAAGATTGATGGACCTCTTAGCCAGAATAACCAAGAGATAAAAAGCCCAATAAACACAATCAAAAATGCAAAAGATTGAATCACAACTGAACCCAAAGAAATACAAAAGATTATCAGAGATTACTATGCACACCTGTATGGAAACAAACTTGATAACCTAAATGAAATGGAGGAATTTCTGACATCACACAACCTCCCAAGGCTGAAACAAGAAGACATTGAGACACTAAATAAACCAATAAAAACCCAGGAAATTGACTCTGTCATAAGAAAACAACCTACCAAAAAAAGCCCTGGACCTGATGGCTTTCCAGTGGAATACTTTTTTTTTTTAACTGTTAAAATGTTACGTGCATTTATTCAAAATACAAATATACTAAACTGTCAGACAATTCTGAAACTGAACATAAGAAACAACACAATGAAGATTTTATTTCCCATCTACCACAACCCAAAGGCATAATGACTTGGCACTAAAAAGAAAAGAAATTTTTTAAAAGTCTCACAACTTGGATTTTCTCCCTCATCCTCCCAAGCAAGCACAGTGTGTGGTGGAGGGAAGGGGTAGAATCTGTTCTGGCAGAATTCTGCAAAACATACAAGGAGGAGCTGATACCAATCCTATTGAAAGTCCAGGCAATTGAGAAAGACAGAATTCTTCCCCAATCATTTTATGAAACTAACATCATACTGATACCTAAACCAGGTAAAGATCAAATCTAAAATAAGAACTATAAGCCAATATCTCTAATAAACATAGGTGCAAACATTCTCAACAAGATTCTAGCAAATCAGATCCTGCAACACGTCTCAAAAATCATCCACCATGACCAAGTAGACTTCATCCCCAGGATACAGGGCTGCTTCAACATCGACAAGACCATAAATGTAATTAAATACATCAACAGAGGTTAAAAACAAGAACTACATGATTGTATCATCAGATGTCGAAAAAACTTTTGATAAAATCCAGCATCACTTCTTGATTAAAAACCTTGAACACCTAGGCACAGAAGGGACACATCTCAAAATAGTAAGTGCCATCTATGATAAACCCACAGGCAGCATCTTGCTAAATGGACAGAAACTGGAAGCATTTCCCCCTGAAAGTCGGAACAAGACAAGGCTGCCAACTCTCACCCCTCCTGTTCAACATAGTTTTGGAAGTCCTAGCATGAGCAATTAGACAAGAGAAGGCAAAGAGGAAGTCAAGTTATCCCTCTTTGCTGATGATATGATCCTATACCTTAAAAATCCAAGAGAATCTGTCAAAAACCTCCTAGCACTTTTGCAAAGTGTCAAGGTACAAAATAAATGTGCAAAAGATAGTCGCATTCTTATACGCCAACAACAAATAGGCAGATAACCCAATAAAAAGCACAATACAATCCACATTAGCCAAAAAAAAAAGAAAAGAAATACCTTGGCATCTTACTAATCAAAGAAGTAAAAGACCTTTTCAATGAAAACTGTGAAAGATTGCTCAAAGAAATCCAAGAAGACGGAAACAAATGGAAAAATACTCCATACTCATGGATAGGAAGCATCAACATTAAGATGTCCATCCTAGCAAAGGCAACCTACAGATTTAATGCAATACCCACTAAATTACCAATATCATTCTTCTGACAATGCAGAAATTCATATGGAAACAGAATGACCAAGAATAGTCAAAACAATCATCAGCAAGACAAACAAAGTGGGAGATATCAACTTCCAGACTTTAAACTTTACTATAAGGCTACAATAATCAAAACAGCCTGGTATTGGTACAAGAACAGGCACACGGACCAATGGAACAGGATAGAGATCCCAGAAGCAAAACCTCAATTTCTCAACCAACTCATCTTTGACAAAGCCTCCTCGAACAACCACCGGAGAGAGGAGAACCTATTTAGTAAATGGTGCTGGGAAAACTGGCTGACCACATGCAGAAGATTGAAACAGGATCCCTGCCTATCACCATACACAAAAATCAACTCTAAACGGATCAAAAACCTAAACGTAAAACCTCAAACTATAAGAATCTTAGAAAATGCAGGAGACACCCTTACAGAAATCGGAGTAGGCAACCAATTCCAGATCAAAACTCCAGATGTCCATGCCATAAGTGATAAGATAGACAAGTAGGACCTCATTAAACTGAAAAGCTTCTGCAAAGCAAAAGAAACCATCAAGAAAGCAAGAGACAGCCCACAGAATGGGAAAAAATATTTGACAACCGTATATCTGACAATGGCTTAATATCCAAGATCTAAGGAACTCAAACATGCTGAAAGGAAAAAAATAAACAGCCCCGTTAAAAAGTGAGCAAAAGACATGAATAGACACTTCTCAAAAGAAGATATACAGGCAGCCAACAGGTACATGAAAAAGTGCTCAGCCTTACTAATCATCGGAGAAATGCAAATGAAAACCACACTGAGACTCCACCTAACCCCAGTAGGAATGGCCATTATTACCAAAACAAACAGCAGATGCTGGTGAGGATGTGAAAGAAAAGGGAAGGTGGGAATGCAAACTAGTTCAACCTCTATGGAAAGCAATGTGGTGATTTTTAAAAGAACTAGAGATTGACCTTCCATATGGCCCAGTCATCCCCCTACCACGAATATACCCAGAGGAGCTCAAATCATTCTCCCAAAAAGATACCTGCACACACATGTTTATTGCAGCACTATTCACAATGGCATAAACACAGAACCAACTGTGCTTCCCATCGAAACTGGACTGGATAAAAAATATGTGGTACATATGCACGATGGAATAGTATGCAGCCACAGAGAAGGACAAACATAGGAACTTTGCAGCAACTGGGATGGTTTTAGAGTCGATCATACTCAGTGATCTGTCACAGAAACAAAGAACAGAGGACCATATGTTGTCACTCATAAGTGGACACTGAACATTTACCATACTACTATAAGAAAGGGATTAGCAGTAGCAAGACACTGCAAGGTGAGGATGGGGACACGGCATCAGTAAGGGTGCCTGATCTCAAACCAGGCAAAGTGGGACCCAAAAAGAGGCCCAAACTTTACCTGTATGATGTCCTCTTGTATACCTAATCCTGCATTGTACCCCATATCTTTACAATAAAATATTTAAAATGTTTCAAAATTAACCTAGCTAGATAACCATGGAAAAATAATAATCCTGTTCACATGCAGAAAAGTGAGAGGGTCTATCACATGTTCTCACTCAAAAGCGGACTCTGAACATTTGCCGTAATACTATAAGAAATGGATTGGCAGTAGTGGGATATTGCCAGGGTGAGAGAGATGGCCACAACATCAATAAGGGCACCTGATCTCAAACCGGGCAAAGTGGGAAGCAAAGGGAGGCCCAAACTTTGCCTACACGATGACCACTTGTGTACCTAATCCTGAACTGTACCCCACATCTTTAAAATAAAAATTTTTTTTAAAAAGAAGAGTGAGGGGGTCACATAATTTATTTTTTAATTAACCTAATTAGACAACCATGTTGCAGCCCCTAATGATCTTCTTGGCTCAGTTAAACCCCGCAGTAAGAATCAACTCAACTCATGTGGCATTAGCAGAACACCTTGCCCGTAGGCTCCTGGTAAAGAGAATGGCACACTATGCTTGTCACATTCTCAGAGCTTCTAGAAAAGCATACGAGAATACCACGTGGATTCAGTTCATCTTCCAACCAGAACTCTTACTCGCAGCTCTGGGTCGAGGGTCTGCTTCCTTCTCCGCTGCACAGTCCTCTTCCTTGTTATGCTACAAGGTCAGACACAAGGAAACCCACCCTGTCTAGGTGGGGAAGAGTGCTGTCTGTGGGATCCTATAGCCTGGCGTCTCTCCCCTGCTTCCTTGGGTCAGATTGGAAGCTGCTGATCCCCCTGGGAGCCGTCTGCCCACCATTCGTCTCCAGAAGCCTGAGCACCACCAAACCTGTGGCCCTAGCAGGGAGGTGTCTCCTCCAAAAGCAAAGAGCTTCCAAATCCACAACTTAAGTCTGATGAGAATCCCTCGCCCTCGGCAGACTGAGAAGACAGCATGTGCCCATGCAGAGCTGGGCTGAGCCATGAGGGACTGGGACTGACGAGGACCCAGAGAGCAGTAGTCAGTGGTCTCTACTCACCACTGTCCCCACTCCCGCCCCCGCCGCCTCCCTGCAGCCATGTAGGAGCAGCACAGGGAGAGAAATGAAACTGTGACAGTCGGTCATATGCATGGTAAACCCCACCATGGAGCCTTAAAAAGAAGAAATCCTCAAAATCAGAGTTTTCTGATGCTCCTAATGGTCTTTTCCAACGGGTGCACCTCCCTGCCCTGAATTTCCCTGCCCTGAATATCGGCTAGGTGTCCACTCTGAGAAATGTTATGAGTCTCACCCCCATACCTTACCGGGTAGTTACTAAGTTCATTTTGCTTTGTGTGAAAGAAGCGTTTTTGAAAAGTCTGGTGTTAATTGAACTCTTTCTCCCTCTTATCATAAAATCCAGAAATGTCCTAATTCAAAACGTAATCGCTTGCTCACGTTGAGCACTTTCCTGCATGAGACGTGATTCACGCAGATGGATAAAACACAGGCACTCAGAGGCCTTGGGGTCTGGTTGGGATGTGATCAAGTGTGTCTGCCTTGATCACTGACCCAAGCAGAAAGTTGAGTAGGGGACACAAACCTTTGGGGTGAATGGTGTGGAAGCCCTGGGGAGGAGGAGCTAACTCAAACTGGGACGCCAGAGAAGTCTCCGGCGGAGGCGGCACCTCATTGGAAGCCAGAATCAGGGTCCTAAGAGATGAAGAGACTGAAGTGAGAGAAGGCAGGAGAGCAATGGAAGGGGGAGGTGAGACAGGCGGAAAAAGAGATGCTTGCAGACTTCGGCTCCTAAAGTAAAAATGTGATGGTGATGACGGAATGATGGTGATGTGATGGTGATGATGATGGTGGTGATGATGACAGTGATGCTGTGATGGTGATGGGGATGTGATGGTGATGTAATGGTGATGATGGTGATGATGATGATGATGATGCTGATTATGGTGATAGGGATGTGATGGTGATGTAATGGTGATGGTGGTGACGGTGGTGATGATGATGGTGATGATGATGATGATGATGGTGATGATGACGATGGTGATGTAACGGTGATGATGATGGTGGTGATGATGGTGATGGTGATGACAATGATGGTGATGTAATGGTGATGGTGGTGATGGTGATGATGATGATGGTGGCGCAACGGTGATGATGATGGTGGTGATGATGGTGATGATATGATGATGGTGGTGATGATGACAGTGATGCTGTGATGGTGATGGGGATGTGATGGTGATGGTGATGATGATGGTGATGCAATGGTGGTGATGGTGGTGATGACGATGGTGATGGTGGTGATAATGGTGGTGATGATGACTATGGCAATGGTGATGTAGCGGTGATGATGATGGTGGTGATATGATGGTGATGTAATGGTGATGATGGTGATGGTGATGATGATGGCAATGATGATGGTGATGGTGATGGTGATGGTGACGATGATGGCGGTGATGATGATGGTGATGCAACAGTGATGATGGTGACAGTGATGATGGTGATGGTGACGATGACCGTAACCCTCCTGAAGAAAGGCAGCAAGACAAATCAGGAGAAAGAGCAGAGCCAGAGGAGTCCCGAGATGGAGGCCTCTCTCATTTTTCACTGCAGATGCAGCTCTGCACGAGGTCTGCTCTGGTGCCGTCTGTGGTCCACCGGCATCAAGCTGCTGCTCTGCATGGGGGACTCTGGAAACCACCATGTTTGGAATAAAACCTCCACCCTGAAGCTTGAATTTAAACTTGATGCAAGAGAAGGTGACAAAAGAGCTATGGGAAAGTCTGTGCTTTCACCTTGCTGGATCTCTATATCCTCATCTAAGAAGGGGGATGTTTGATATCTGAAATCGCTAATGACCTCTGGGTTTCGTCAGCTCCTCTGTCTCCTGCCTGCCTCCAGCGCTGCCATCTCAGTGCCTTCTGGAAACTTTACGGTTAACGCTAGAATAAAACTACCCACATCTTTGTTTCCGGCCATGTGGGAAGCAGGAAATGGCCTAACTCCCTAATTGCGATGAGGTTCTTGCGGTGTGTCCAGCTGCCCAGTCCTCAGCACGCCCCAAGTCTCCCAGGTGTCTCAGCCAGAAAGGACGGCACTTGGCCATTGGCAGCTGGAATTCACCCACCACCATCAGCTGCCGGCCACATCCCTGCTTCTGTGGTGTGGAAAAGAAATCAAGATGTGGATACAGATGGCATTTGCTGAGCTTCTTCCGAAAACAAGGGGGTGCCGAGCGTGCTTGAGAAGGATCCCCCGGTCAACAGGCTGAGGCTGGGCATGGTACCTATAATCTCAGCGCCTTGGAAGGCCAAGGCAGAAGGATCATTTGAGACCAGCCCAGGCAACGTAGCAAGACCCCGACTCTAAAAAAAATAGCCATGCGTGAAGACGCATGTCTGTAGTCTCAGCTACTCAGGAGGCTGAGGTGGGAAGATTGCTTGAGCCCAGAAGTTAAAGGCTGCAGTGAGCTATGATGGCATCACTTCATTCCAGCCGGGTCACAGAGCGAGACCCTGTCTCAAAAAAAAAATCTAGACTGGACATCACCAGAGAAAGAAGAGAAGAAGAGATCCCAGCTCTAATGGATAAAATGAAGCACAGGAAGAATCTGGAACTCCCTTATCAGTCCAAAGGGATTAGGCCAGAGCAGAGAAACTAAGTGAGGCTGAGAGAGTCAGGAGCTGGGAACACCAGTGGAAACTAACAGCCAAAGCTCTTGGAAGGCAGAGTGGGAGCTGCCAGAGCCGGGGTCACCAACAGGAGCTTCTGTCGATGAAGAACTCTTGGACTCCTGCCCGGACAGCGAGGGTGTTTTAAGGGAGACTTCCTGGTTTGAGGACACCATGGGGTGCTATATTGGTGTCTCTCCTAGTGGAATGCAAATGAAGCTCCTCTGTGCCTCGGTTTCTAAAGCAGGACCCTTTGTCACACATCCTGCCTCCATGCCATTTTTATATGTCATGCCGTCCCAAAGCCGTGAAAAGCCCTCAGTCAATAATTCACTGGGGAGGCGAGGGGTGAGTTGAGGTCTTGTAGTGAGTGGCCCACGCACAGCTGGAACTCAGGGCCCTGGTTCTCAGTCGCCCGGGCCAGACCCTCCGCAGCAGGCGAGGGGACGGACCTTGAGTCCTGCCTCCCAAGGCTGCAGAAAAACAAGAAAGTTAAACGGAAGTCCAACTAAGAAGCGAGAAACATGAACTATGGTGGAAAGTACGTTGCCTTGGCGTGGGCCCACGGCACTCGGTGACCATGTGCTGTCTGAATCCTCTGCAGGCCCGTGGGGTCCATCTGCCCCCACAGGGCCTTTCTGGAACTTCATGGACATGAGGGTGAAAAAGGGGCTGGCCGGCTGGAAGGAGTGCGACGGTCGCTGTGGGGACATCAACGTGCACAAATGCTCTCCTTTCGGACAGGTCTTCTCCCCTTTCCAGGCCCTTGCCACCCCGGGGAGCTCTCGCCATGCACTTTAAAGTCTTCTGGTGGGATCAGTGACTCTCCCCAATTCTTTCTCCCTCTAAGGAGTGTATTAGCCAGTTGTGGCCACAATAATGCTGCATAACAAACAACTCTAAAACTCAGTGTTTTCTCATGCATCATCTGCAGAGAAATGCACTTCTTCCGCTTTTGTTCATTGCAAGCTCACAGAGCAGAAGGAAGTAAAGCGTCAAAAACAGTAATCACATCTGCCACAACAGAAGAAATCTAGCCTACTTAGAGGTTGAGGGGAAGATCTGAGGGCAGGTGTGTGTAGCTGCGGTGTTTGGAGACAGGGTTGTTTCAAGACGAGGACAGGGACGGGATGGGGGAGGATTTGTGACATGAAGGAAAATGTTTCTGGTCCCCATTCCTCTACCTCACCTCTACTTTCTGGACCCAAGTCAATTCAGGTGGGGCCCTTCCAAAGTTCATTCCTTTGACACTATTACTGTTACGCCTTTGTGACACTTTCTAGACTTATACTCTTGTTCTAGAATTTGAGTGTGCGTATGCGTCACCCGGGAAGCCTGACTCCTGTGTAGATCCCCTCACTTGCGGTGACTCCAGTGTGGATGGACATGGTGCAGCCTTGGGATTTCCCTTTTTAACAATTCTCTCTTCGCCTTCTTTTTGCAATGCCTACGCATTCAGTGCTTCCCAGCCTCGGTCACGTTGTGGCACACACAGAAATGTATATCTTGGAAGGCACAATGGTGGAAGCCCAGGAGGTCGTCAGTGGGGCCAGACAACCAGCATCTGCAGGTCTGAAGGGGGTCGGCATGTCAGGCCACCAGTAGCCCAGTCACAGCTCAAGGATGGGCACCGGAACCTTGTTCCAGAGCTGTCGCTCATCATCCTTTGTCAGACGTCAGAATCGCCGGGGTACTCGGTCGTGCTGATGTCCATGTCTCACCCTAGGCCCCAGCTTCCATCAGAAGCTACGGGGCTGGGTTCCAGACCCCACGCCGGCAAGTTTTAAAATGTCACAGATAGGCTGAGCAACTCATTCCAGTTTCCCAGGACTTACTTTCACACTGTTTCCGGGACTTTCCAACTTTTCACAACACAATTCCAAGTCCCAGGAAACCTCTTCGTCCAGTTCTGGTTTCAAAATAAAAGTCCCAGGCTCCTGAAAATTTGGGGCACCATATGATTGGTCACCTTGTCCACAGGTGATTTCAACATGTAGCCAAGTTTGAGAACCACGGCTCTCTCAGTTGTCTGGAAGCTAGTCCTGATTCCTCCTATCACCGAAAGTTGCTTCCCATTTATCTATCCATTGGCCAATGTTTCCCAAGCACGTGTGTATGGACATAGGCCAGAGCTACTACTCAGGAGAATCCAAGAATGGAAATCCCCACCCCACCCTCAAGGAACGTCCAATCTGCTCGGGGAACCAAGCCACATGCTAAAATCGTGCAAACGCAAATATGGTGAAATCGTAATGAGAAGCACCATGAACTGACAAACTCAGAAGATGAGGGCTATCCAAATTTGAGCTGCTGTCTGCTAAATCCAGCCCCCAGGCCTTGCAGAAAAGCAAAGTCTCCAGGTAGCGACACCTCCTCCGTTCCCAGTGAGTGGCACTTGGGAAGAGCAGAACTGCCATGTTGGGGGAGCAACGGTACCCATGTCCTGAGCTCAGACTGCATGTGAAGCATACTTCTGAGGACTCTGCAAATGTCTTCTTCCTCCTTTTCTGGCCACACCCTTTGTCCCGTGGTCGGATCAGGGTAGGGGTGGGGCCCCTGGGACACAGGTCCCTCTGACGTTTGTGCTTTCGGGATATTCCCTCTGGGTCACCATCAACCCCGAGTAGTTGATCTGCCAGTCACAGAGATCGGGTCTGTTGCTCCGTGGTGAGCGAGTCGGAGCACTTTCCTGTCCCACCTTCAAGATGGTGGCGGGGTGCCTCTCTCGTCCTCTTCCGTGGGACCCTGTCTCTGGACTCCCTCCATAGCCAGTGCCCTGCCAGGATGCTGAGGTGGCGAGGCGGAGCCTGGAGCCGGCAGTTTCTCCTGCTGCAGGGGTGAGGCAGAGCCTGGGGTGGTAGTCTCTCCCTGATGCTTCTTCACAGGAAAACTTTTGTCTGTTTAAAAAGAATGGCGCTCGGCTTCTGCAACCTGGGAAGAGCCAGGGACCAAGCAGAGAAGTTGCAGCACCAGCTGTTGCACCAGGGGCCTGGCCACTTGTTCACGAGCCTCGACTTAGTCAGTCTCTCCCAGCATTTTCTTCCCAGGAAGGGTTTTGTTGATTTAAAAAAATAAAAGAAAATGCTGCTTGGTTTCTGCGTCCTGGGAATCACTAGGGTCCAAGCCGAGCAGCTGCGGCACCAGCCACGGCACCAGGAGAGCCCTGGCTGCTCGCTCCCTAGCCCTCACTCAGTCAGCCACTCACACGCCCACTCGCTCGCCAGCAGACACACAAAATTTTCCGTACACTCGCTCACTCACACCAGGACTCGCATAGTCTGACTGGCTCGGCCGCCATCTTCCCACCAATCCTCTACAAATATTTAAGCTTCATAAGCGCCACCATATTCGCGTCATGCTCTTTTTGTAAGTGAGGAAACAAAGTCTGGCACACGTCACTTGCCCAAGGTGTTTACAAGACAGAGGCAGATAAGCAAGGATTTGAACCTCGTGTTCCGGAGCGATGGCTCCCAACCCCACACCTGGTTTCCTTGCCGTTATTCTCGGCCTCGTAGGAGGCCCAGAGGCTGGTTTTCCTCGAGATCAGCCCACGAGTCACCACGTATGGAGAATGGATGCTTCGTGCTCCACCTGTGTGACTCTCCAGAATTTACCCTGGGCTTTCACAGAGCTGGGCTTGGAAAAGGAAGACAACAGCCATAAGAAAGAGAAACCAGTGACCCACATGAAAACGCCCTTATTCCCGCCCCCAGTAGTTAAAGTAACACCATCTAATGACACAGAATAAAAATTTCAAAGCTGCATTCTGACCCCTTGCTGCAAGGTTTTGCACTGAAACAATGAGAACCCGGGGACCCAAGAACGCTGAGACATTCTCAAACCTGGTAACATTTGGATAACCTGAAGAAGGCCAGTGTCATGCCTCTGGGTGAACGTTCTTGGGTGGGTGAGACCATTAGGAACCACAACACACAACTGGAATGAAATCATCAATTAGAACACTTGCTCAGAAGTCTGAAGATAGGGTGAGGAGACAGTACAGTTCAATAAATCCAAGACCCCACTCTTTCCATCTTTCCGCTCTACCATCCCCAAACTGCCGAATGGTAACCACATTAGTTCCTCATGGTCACAATGTGGCTGCCAGTGCACCAAATACCGCATCCTTGCAGAATACATCAAACACTGGAAAGGTAATGTTTCTTCTCAACCCACACACACACACACACACACACACACAGAGAGAGAGAGAGAGAGAGAAAGAGAGAGAGAAAGAGAACATTTCCTGGGAAGGAGCCGCTCAGCAGATGTCCCAGCAATTCATGGACAAGATGGTGTGACTTACCTATGCCCTAACTGTGAAGGAAGTAGGGGAAGCAAATACTGGGCATATACCAGGAGGCAAGTTGTACCAGCAGAGAAGGAAAGTAGAAAAATGGCTGATGGAAAGCAACTGATGTCTGCTGCAGTGGAACATCCACTGCATTGAAGGATGCTTACAATGAGAAATGTTTATTTATGCCGAGTGAAAATCTGCCTCCTTGTCATTTCCAAGCATCAATCCTCAGTCTGCTCCTCTAAGAAAATGGCTCCACCCTCAACAGCCTTTGTTTTCCTCTGACATTTAAAGGAAGCACGTGCTGATACTAAAAATCACTCAAAGGCATAAACCAGAAAACAATTGCCCCACATCTCACAGTTTAGAGATAACGTGTGTCTACACCCAGGAGCTTTTGGATTGAGTTTCAGTCTCTCACTCTGCTGATAAGGCTGAGGTTGTCTCTTGGTGCCATCGCCCAACATCTTTCAAGGAGTCCTCTGGTTCACTTCCAGGTGCCTCCCACACCGCTGCAGTCACAGAGGCCATGGCATCTGTCTGCGTCACGACACTGCACCCAGGCAAGGGGCCTATCCTTTCTTTGCTTCGAGTTTTGAACATACTAGACAACCTTCCAAAAGAAAAATATAACTTACTCCTTCCTCTTTTTTTTTTTTTTAACCCTCAACCTTTTTCACAGATTCATGGAGGGCTTAACTTTATTTTTCAATACCATCACCTTTATTTCTGAACTACATGATGTGCAGAAGATGCCACAGTTCACCTCCTTTTTGACACATGTTGTCTTTCAATCTGGGGTAAAAACTCCCTTTGCAGCTGTATTAGGTCATTCAATTGCCTTCTTGCTTTTCAATTTGCTGACGTCATTTACAATGACACAGGCAGGATGTTATATTATATTTTCTCAGTTTTCTTAGACCGCGGGTTCAGACTACGCAAGCCTGTTTTTGTAAATAAAGTTTTATTGGAACACAGACATGCCCATTTGTGTACACATTGTCTATGGCTGCTTTCCTGCTTCCATGGCAGAGCTGACTAGTTGCCATGGAGAGTCTATGGCCTGTAAAGCAGACAATATTTACTATCTGGCCCTTCCCGGAAAAAGCTTGCGGAACTGTCTTAAGCCAAATTCCCCTCGACATTTCCTACTCACTTATCTTTGAATTTTTTAATTAAAAATTAATTTATAATTGCTTTAATTTCCCTAAAGTCTAGGGCCCATGACTATGTCCATCTAGTCTTTCCTCACAAATATGAATCCAAGTAACAATAATACTAACAGCTAATATTTATTGAATATTTACTGCGTACCAAATGTGCTGATTAATTTTTGCAACCACACTACGAAGTAGGTATGCTACCATCATCCCCACGTTACAGAGGAGGAAACGGAGGCACCACAAGGGAAGGTAACACAGCTAATAAGAAGCAGAAGCAAGATTGGGACCCAGGAGACATGTTCCCTGCACCTACGTCCTTACCACTGTATTATCCTGCCCGCCCAGTGGGGTTACTCCCCCCCCCCAAGCATTCCTCTCCTTTGTGTTCCCGACTAGTTCTTTCCTCCCAGCCTAAGTCCCCAGTAGAGACCTCTGTGTGGTTTTCCCTACCTTCTTGGATATTCAGTTGTCAGCAAACAAAATCTAGAACTTATCCAGTTCCCTTCTGCTAAGGTTTGAATGTCTGTCTCCGCTAAAACTCGGGTTGAAACTTAACTCACTTTAAGAAGTGATTGGGTCATGAGAACTCCGCTCCGACAAATGGGTTAATCCATTCATGGGTTAGCGGGTTACTGGGTTAATATCACGGGAGTGGGACTGGAGCCTTTACAAGAAGAGGAAGAGAGACCTGAGCCATCATGCCCAGCCCTCTCGCTATGTGATGCCCTGTGCCATCTCAGGGCTCTGCCGAGTCCCCACCAGCAAGAAGGCCTTCACCAGATGCGGTCCCTTGACCTGGCCTCCTCAGCTTTCATAACTGCGAGAAATAAATTCCTTTTTAAAGCGAATTAGCCAGTTTCAGCTTTTCTGATATAAGCAACAGAAAACACAGACCTCTCCCTGGAAGGAGTAACAGCAGACACCTGCCTGCTGCCGGCCCCATCACCACTCTACCTGCCTGTGGGCTAATTTGCCATCTGCATTAAGAAACCAGTCTGCATGTCTCGTGCAGGAACTGGCCGTTGGTGTATGAGCTCCAGTCTCTCTTGTCATTCTCCCACCTGCTTCCTCCGGTCGATAAGGGGCGGCTCCACCCAGGTGCCAGTGAGGCCTGAACGCCAGACCTCCCACCCTGTTTGTCTTCCTGTAAATAAGGTGTAGCCTTCCACCGAGGACCCAAGTAAAGTCAAAGCTCTGGATAACTGTAACGCCAGACCACAGAGCTTGAGGCCTACAGAGATTTCTAGCACTCAGATGTTATGCCCGAACGTTACAAAGAACCGTCAAATTAGTTCACAGCTGACAATGGATTTGAGTTACACACAGCTCTGCAGAAGCCTAGTAATTACACAAAGCAAGAGCTACATTTTTTTAAAAGCTTATCTCCTACTCATAGGACTTGGGTGAGGCAGAGATCAGAAGTGAGAAGTCATCACAGTTGCACCAGCCAGCACATCCTGAGTAATTACTTTGCCCCAGACACTGAATTAAAAGCTTCTGGAGCTTACCTTTTTTAATCCGTGCCATTGCTCCATCATCATGATCCATCGTGATTAAGGATGAGAAAACTGAAATTTTGCGAGGTCTCGGCAGCGCCGCCACAGACCTGCTCCCCTCGCCCCGCCCGGTGACCCCACCTTGCTCACTCCTGCCCAGCTGCCAGCGGGCACATCTCACCCCACCAGGCCCGCCGTTCCTTTGTTCTCCGCTCTTTCCTCAGCTCTCTTGATAAAACAGCCCACGCGTGTAACAAATACTGATGGATGCGTCTGCCGCTGTTTCTTCTTTTTTTTTTGACAAGCAAATTCGGTGCATTGATTGAATAATGGTTCATGCGCAAAAACCCATGTCTTCTTCTATTTCTTCCTTTCTTTATTCTTACAATTTTGACTGCGGCCTCCCACAGCTAGGACGGAAGAGTGCGAACACTTGCCTCACGGCAGCTGAGGGGAGCCAGGCGGGTCCCACGGCGGGGGGAAGGCGCTAGAGCAAGCCCCGTGATGGAGCGAGATGAGGAGGAAAGGGGGCGGGGGCATGCCGAAGTTGGCCTGGAGTGGCCCGAAGGTGGCAGGTGGGTTCAAGCTGAAATTCTGCCACTTATGGCCCCGGGGCCCGCAGCAAGATGCCCAGGTAATGTTGAGTCCAGCTGCTGGATAAAATCCTACGTGTGATTTTTCAGGCCTGACCACAGGCAGTTCTGACGGCTTTCTCTGGCAGGCCTTGCGGGAGAAAGCTGTCCTCCCATCCCAGACTCAGAGCACATCAGTGTATCACGGTCTCCAAGGAAGCCGCAGTCCAGGACTCCTTCCCTCTGGCCGGTTGTGCTCTTCATCACATCTTTGCATTCCTAGCGCACAGATCCCTCGGGGATCTCTTCCTCTGAGGCCTTGGGCAGAGGTTTTCCTCAGGGCCCCTGCCAAGGCCTCCTAGTACAAGAGGAAAGAGGGGGAGACCTTGAAGACGCATCCCCCCCCACCCGCCCATGATTCAGCACCCAGTCTTTTCTACGCCTACCCCTCCCCTTGGCCTCCCCTGACCTCAGGACCCACGCAACTGCTGGAGCCCTTTGTTCCGGCTCCGTCAACAGAGAAAAGATGCCACGTCTGTGCTGATCCACCCGCTCCCTCACGGTTCCACCAAGGGAAATGGAACAGGGATGTCGGCACGTTCTTGGATTTTAGACACTCGCCTGTGCCATCGCAGTGAGTGATTGAAGGCTTACCTCTTTCCTTGTCACTCTACTCGGCCGCCCCAATGCCTGGCCGCTCAGCTCTCTCTCCCCAGCCCAACTGAGCTCCTGGCCACTGTGATGTCTGTGTGAAAAGGGAAGACCTTGGCGCACCCCTCTCAGGCCAAGGCAAGGCTTGGCCTGGAGACCTGCCTACCACCGTCTCCCTGAGACACTGAACTGCAAGCCTCAAAGCACAGATCTAGCCACAGACTTTTGAAATTGCAAATAGCCTGAACATGTTGTTGAATTTCAGGTATTCTCAAACAGACTTGCTCTGTACAGCCAAGCCTGGGTCTCAGATGGCCGCATCCTTGAAAAGCAAAACAAAACAGTAAAATAGGACTACAACAACAGCAACAAAAAATTGCTCACAGTTCTGCTTTTTGTTCCTATTGCTGACTAGAACTAAATGCTGCCATATGCTCAGAAAAAGTCCAGCGCTTGCATATTTGGTGTAGTTTTTTTTTAATGTAGTTTTATCTGGTCCAGCCAAACAGCCTTCAGCTAAGTAACCCTGTAATCTGCAATTCGTGAATAACCATGTAATTGAGCAATTGCAGTAATCGCTGAGGGCTGCCGTTGGACAGTAGGTTTTTGGTTTTGTTCCAAGGTTTTTTTTCTGGAATGCCAGGAAAGGGAACACATGAGTTGAATCTCAGGGCCCAGTGTCCTTTGGAATCTGAAGCATTCCTCCGGGAATAATTAAGGTGAGGAAGCAGAGCTTTGGTAAGCGAAATGCACAGGTTTGGGTTAAAATTTGGCCTGGGGGCACTTCCCAGATAATATTTTGGTTGTTGTTTTTTTAAATTGAGAAACGTGAAAATGGCTAAATCTGCACAGAGCCTACCAAACGCTCAGAACGGTCTTTTTAGAAGGCTTCGCTGTGCCGACTGCTGTTTACAGCGTCTCCCGTGTCTCAGAGCCTCATCACAACAACCCTATAGCTGCTGTCACTTTTCCCCGTTTTCCAGTTGTAGAAGCTGGCAGGTAGCTATGGGTTAGCCTGTAGGAAGTCAGGCTGTTGGCACATTAGAGGGACAGAATTTTAACCCAAACCTGTCCCATGCTGACACTCAAGAAGATAAAGATTCCCGTTTTACCCAAAACTGTGGATCTGTGAGCCGAGCAAAGCAGGGGTCCCCAACCCCCCGGCCACAGACAGACCAGGATCAGTCCGTAGCCTGTTAGGAACCAGGCTGCACAGCAGAAGGTGAGCGGCAGGTGAGCAAGGGAAGCTTCATCTGTATTTACAGCCACCTCCCATCGCTCACATTACTGCCTGAGCTCCACCTCGCGTCAGAGCAGCGGAAGCATGAGATTCTCATAGGCGCCAAACCCTGCTGTGAACTGAGCATACGAGGGATCTAGGTTGCGCACTCCTCATGAGAATCGAATGCCTGATGATCTGAGGTGGAGCTGAGGCGGTGATGCTAGCGCCGGGGAGCAGCTGCAGTTACAGATGAACGGCTGTGAGACTTGACTGCACAGAGACCATCCTAAATCAGTTGCTTGCAGACTCACCTCAAAATAGCCATTTCATAATAACGATTATTTCATTATACATTCAAATGTCATAACAATAGAAACAGAGTGCACAATAAATGCAACGCACTAGAATCATCCCGAAACCCTTCTCCTACCCTCAGTCCACGGAAAAATTGTCTCCTGCGAAACCAGTCCCTGGTGCCAAAAAAGGTAGGGGACCACTAGAGTAAAGGACAGAGAGAAGTCCTACAGCCTGGAAACAACATCATTTGAAGCTCCATCCTTCTCCCTTTGAGTTCTGGATTTGCCTGTCTGTCTGTCTCTAAGGGCCACATGTCTCAAACACAAGAAGCATCACATTCCCTCCAGAGTCTTGATTCTCTTCCATCTTCCCGTCTCATTTAATAAAGCTATCGGAACTGGAAACCTTGGGGCCAACGTTCATGTCTCTCTCCCTCTGTGCTGCCACCTACTGCTCCCACCTTCCAAGCGTCTTTCAAATGATTGACGTCCCTTGTCTCCACCCGCCTTCCACCGTCTTGGTCATAGCCCCCATTGTCTCTTCTCTGTACTTACAACAGCCCAGTAACCATTCTCCCCGTCAGAGAGGGTTTTCTGAAACACAAATGAGTCTGCATCCCCTTGCTCCTTTAAAGGCCACCCTTTGCCTGTACACAATGGCGGCCAAGACTCCTGTCAGGTCACACGGGGCCCTTCTTTGTCTGATCCAGCATCATCTGCTGCCTCTCTCCAACCACTTCCTTTGAATCCCACCCCTCACATTCACGCCCTTCCCTTGACACCAAGCGTCCCTTCACCCCCGAGAATCTCGTAGTCACAACTCCCCTCTGCCGCTCTTCCTGTCCTCGTTTCCTCGGGAAGCCCGCGTATCCTTCACCTGCGAAGCTTCCTTCCAGGTCACAGGCAGAATCAGCCCCTCTCTATTTCGCTCCACTTTTATGTTTCTCACGATGAATGGTGGTTGTCTGCTGTCTGCGTGGAGCGCTCTGATTTCCTAAAGAGTGATAACTGTGTATCGCTCACCACTGTATTCCCCCATGCGCAGTCCAATGCCTAGTTCTCAATGGCTACTCATCAAGTGTCTGGCAAAGAAGTGGACGAAGGAAAGAAAAACAAAAGTGGCACCCAGACTTTGGAAAATTGGGTTGCCCTCATCCAGCGGCTGTTCCCAGAAGACACCAGAGAGATTACAAAGTGACTCAGAGGTGAAAGGGCCTGTGACAGAGGTCAAACCGATTGTTCGAATGCTCCGACAAGCAAAAAATGAGTGTCGGCAGACTCCCCTGCAATTGGCAGGCATTTTCCTTAGGCAGCACTGTGTGATTTGTGTAATTGAGGCAGCTCTGCCCATCTTGTAAATCACAGTCTGGAAACAGCCGCGTGGCAGCAGTCTGGGAGGGAGACCAAAGGAGGGCTTTGTCTGGGGGACTTTCTCAGCCAGGCTGGGCAAATCATTCCCTGGGTCTCATTTCATTTTAACATGAATATGCTGCATGCCTTTTGGATATCTGACCTTTTGCTGTAAGTGCTGATGCATTATTTAAGAAGTATTAGATGTTCTCCTTCCACTCAGGAAATTACAGCCACACTGGGAAAGTAATATCTGCTCCTGGAATTATGAGAAGTTATAAGACCACATAAGAGCAATGTTAGATGGCATAAACTCCGTTGAGAGCAAAGAGACACCTAAAGTGTGGAGGAATGGAGGGAGGGAAGGGAAGGATGGGGGAGAGAGGGTGGGAGGGAGGGAGGGAGGGAGGGAGAGAAGGCGGAAGGTGGAGGGTCAGCTGGGATGGCTAAGGACGAGTTCACGAGATAAACACACAGGCTGGGCTTGGAACCTGTGTGTTAAATGTTGACCGAAAAACACAGAAGAAGGTGGGTAGGAAGAGGAAAGGCAGAAAGGAGGAGAAGAGACACCGTGAAGTGGAGGGGAAGCTGGACAAAAGCAAATGTGAACACAACATGGAGCAGAGAGCAGAATTTGGAGAGAAGAAGGTGGGGAGAGTAAACACCACTATCGCAATAACAATTTGAGGAGCCCTAGCCACGTGCGGTCTCCGTCATTCCTCACATGCATGCATGCGAGCACACACACACACACACACACACACACACACACACACAGTCCTGTGAGTACTACTCACCACTCAGTATGGCATAGGAAGGAAGAGAAGCTCAGAGAGGTTAGACAACTTGCTCGAGGTCACCCAGCCAGTAGATGATTAGGCTAAGACAAAAACCGAGGCTCCCAACATGTTCTCACCCCTGCACTGACCAACTAGATGAACTGAGAGTAGAGTATGGAGCATCTTGACTTCAACAATGTGAAATTTTGCTAGGACCCCAAGCAACATTTCTAAGGACCACAGAAATTGTATCATTTTCCTGTTTCCCAAAACTTCAATTACTCCGTACAATACATGTATTATGCAGAGTAGTTCATCCAGCTGAACAGCCTGGACAGCCAACATACCTGCAAAGTGCTGGTTTCTGGTACGGGAAATCAGACTTTTGCAGGTCTCAGTAAGAACTCTCCAATGACTAGTGATCACCCATCCTTCGTGCCCTCCAGCCCTAAACTGAGCTGATGATGATTACTCGTCGCTGGCTCCTCCTCTGCTTACCAATCTCTAAATGCTGGAGTGCTCCCACACTCTCTCTTCCAGGGGAACTTTGCTGTATATCTAGTGTTAGATATCTCATATGTGCTGATGACTTCCAAATGTCCATCTCCTACCCAACCACTCTCTCGGGTTCCAGTCTTGTTTATCTTCCTTGTATACTTTCTCTCAAAAATTCTCAGACGCTGCGAACTTAAGTATATAAAACAGAGCGATTGACTATCCCATATTTTCCCAGGTCTGACAGTCCCTCAGTGGATGCTGTCCCAGTCAGCAATGTCAATGTCTAACCAGTGGTTCAAGCCCTGCACCTAGAAACCATCAACACGCACTCACTTTCCCTCTCTAGGTCCAGTCCACCAGCGAATTCGATCAGCTCCACATCCAGAATCCATCCCTTTGTCCCCATCAACACTGCCACCTCTCTCAGATCTCAAGCTTCTATTCCTGCCATCCCAAAGTCCACCCTCCACGCCCCAGCCAGTTTCCTGTTTGTCTCTGAAATGTCAGTTGCATCAGGTCACTCCTTAGATTAAAGTCCCCAACTGGGTTCTCACTGCACTGAGAGTAAAGTCTTCAAGAGCGGACTACAGGGCTCTCCATGGTCTGACCCCACATCCCCTTCTTTCTGTGCCCTCTTCCCCCTCCCATCTCTTCCCTGCCTCCTCTCTTCACGTCTCACCATCTTCAGCCCAGTAACCCTCCTTCTCTTCCGTAGAAACATCAAGTTTGTCATTCCTCAGCACTTTTGCACATTCTGTCTCTTCAACGCAGAACAATCATCCCCTTCTTTAGATGGATGGATGGAGAAATGGATGGGTGGGTGGGTCAGTGGACAGAAGGCAGCAGAATACTCTCAGCACTTGGAATTGCTCCAAGCTAATCCAACACATGAGAAAATTATAGTGCATCAAGATGCCAATTTTTCAACATTGCAAGTAACACGATGAGTTAGCCCAAGTTAAAATATTCAATATTATTTTAAGGACGGACACTGATGAGTGGGAGGTGAGAATTTTTGGAAGGTTGCAGGTACTGATATTTTTTTATCCCAAAATGACACCTTCTTTGCCTGCATGTTAGTCCTGGCAGGAAGTGCCTGTCACTCCTCACCACCACTTGAATGAAAATAAGAATAAAATGAATGAAGGAAGGAATGAAAATAAGAGACAAACAGGAAACTGTGTTTATTTTTTGCTGTAAGTCAGCCAAACTCCCACACCTGTGCTATGCTTTTCCTCTGCTGGGTGTTATAAAGTGTGGCGAGAAAATGTCCCTGCCTCCCTCCCTTCCTTCCAAGAAGCTCTCTTATAGTCACTCTGCTGGGTATAGAGGGTGTAAAAGACTGCAGTGGAGCACAACTGGAGATAGAAAAAATGCCCCATCCTCCATCCAGGAGTCCTCAAGAGAGTCATTTGGAAATTCTCCCTAACAGGGAACCATGTCGATATTTAGCAATGGCTATAGTGGTAGGGCTAAGGTAACATTTGATGAGAAGGCCTAACGTAGCCTAACTGAGCCACAAAGTTGACCGAGGGTTGCTGCCGAAAGTGGTTCTGTAATGGAACGCTATGAAAGAAAACAATAGAACCCGAAAGCCATGGGATGTGCTGCGTGTTTCTAAACCTTGCCCACCACGGCCAATAAAGTTTACCTTCAAACAATTATTTCGCTCTGTGAGGTTTCTTTACCCAGTAGAGGCTCATCTCAAGAGAAGCTGAAATGTGAATACCTGTTCTAATTTAGACTACTCTTTTAACTTCCTTGAAATTACTATGATCATGCCCAGTCTTCCGTAATGATGCACCTGGGCAGGCTGAAAAGTCTCTGAGGTGCAGACCTTTAATGAGGATCTTAGTCCAAGAGATATAATTTGCCAAGTCGCCCGTGAAGGGTTTGCCAGCTCAGCTGGGCTTCGTCCCCGCTTGCACTGAACTCCCTTTGCCCCTTTGGGATGCACTCTGCCTGGTTCTCTCCCATTTGCTCACCACGTAGGCCCCTGACTGTGTCTTTCTGCTTGGATCTACCAGCCCATTCTTTGTACAACCACAGCATCACAGTCAAACACCAACAGGAATATTGAAGAAATGTCCTTATTCATACTCACATGGGCAAAATAATCATTGTAAGGTCACCCGGTCAAGAATAAAGTCGCTTTAAAATGTTTTTACACTGTGGGAAACTGCCAGGGGTGTGGGGGGCACACCTCACCCACAAGGGTACCTGCATAAAGAACATTTGTATACCTAACCATGAACTGTACCCCACATCTTAAAAAAAAAAAGAATAGCAGTAAAAAATGTTTTTACACATGTTGGAGAATCTGAATCTTCACTCTTCTTCCAACATACACAGAAGGCTGAAATTTCTTCTAGAAGTTTCAGGAAAGCAAGTTGGCCATTGTTCTCAACGCAGCAAGGAACTTGACTTGAACCCAGCTGTGTTTCCCCGAGGAGTCAGTTTTGTGCAGGCATCGCTGGGGCCAGATGGGCACACGAGACTGACCGATACAAAGGTCTCAGTCTTCGGGAAGCAAGAGGCATCTTTGGCTTAGTATGAGGGTCTGTCACGAAGACCATCCTCTCCAGGACTTAGGCCTGGGTCTTAGGAAGAAGGGAATTACAAGTAAAATAATGGCAATGCTATGAGACCCTGAAGCCACGACAGCGCTGGTCTGGAACCAAAATAGGAAGACATCAGCTATGTTGGCACCTCCAAAGCACTGGAACATTAACCGTGCCTGCCTAGGTCCCTTGGCTCTCCTGACCCAGTCCCGTTCCTTTTAGATACTGCCCCGCCTCCATTTCACACCTACTCTTCAGAGGATAATCAACCATCCAGATTTACTGAGGACACTGCTCCTTGAAGCACGTGGGTGGAAAGTGTGCGCTAGCATATTCGGTGAGTCCCACTCTGAAAGCAGAGGGCCTCCGGAGTGTGACCCCCACTAGAAAGCCAGGAAGGTGGTGCTAGGTTTGAGCAGAGGGATAAGGGAACCTGAGTTCCAGCCCCACCTTTGCCACTGACAGAAGGTTCACCTCAGGCACGTCACTTCCCCTCTCTGGGGCCTCGGTTGTTTCTTGTGCAAAACGGGAGGGCTGCTTACAGTGAATCTCCTCTGAGGTCCTTTCTGGATCTGGAATTCACTCTTTTGAAAGGCAGTCTAAGATCGCCAGACTCCGAAATTACCTACTTGGCCAGGAAACAACTGCACAGGAAGTTACAGGATTTTCCAAGTCCATGATGAGCGTCGTGTGTGAAGAGGTGAACCTGCCACAGAAACTAGAACGAAAGTATTGGACATGCATCATTGTCTATTCCCCATCACCCAGCTGGGTTGACCTCCAACCTCCATCCGTTCTGTCTGGCCTCTTCGGGCTTCTCTTTAAGGTGGAGAGCTTAGCTCCTGGAAAGTGACCAGCCCTGGCCTTAGGAACGTTTTCGGTTTTTTTCAGTGTGTCAAAATCATACCCCCTCTACCTTTTTGCCTTCTAGGCTGGGCCGGTCTTTCTACTGCCTTTCTACTACAAACAATATATACTTAGATGCTAAGTTACAGATTCCAAATTCATATGTTGAAATGCTAATCCCCAATGTGATGGCTTTTGGAGATAAGGTCTTTGGGAGGTGATTGGGTCGTGAGAGTGGAGCCCTCATGAACAGCATGAGTACTCTTATCAAAGGGATCTTGGAGCATTTTCTTGCCTTCTTTCCAGCATGTGAATATACAGCAAGAAGATGGCGATCCGTAACCCGGAAGAAAGCCCTCCCCAGAACCCAGTCACGCTGGCACCACGACCTCAGCCTTTCTGTCTCCAGAACCGTGAGAAATCAGTTCTGTTGTTTATAAGCCACCCAGTCTATGGTACTTTGCTGTGATATTCTGAACAAACAGACTAACACAACCAGCATGTTATGATGACTGAATAAGAAATAAAGCAGTCTGACTTGGAGTAAAGGGGAGTTGATGTGGGATCCTTCGGTAACACACAAAGATGAAAGCAGGGAAGAATGGGCAGGAGGCGGGTCTTTCCTCACTTCACCTCCCATTCTTACCACCGTCCTGTCCAAGACAAAAATATACAGTTAAATATTTGGTTCCTCAGAAAGATGTTCACTCAGAAAAAAAACTCGTGTGTGCCATTTGTTGCTTGCTTTCTGGTCCCTGGATACTGACCTCAGCGTCTCAAGCCAAAGGAAATGCGGACTGCAAGACAATGACAAGTCAGGGCTTGAAACTTAACTGCTGTTTCCTCAGGCCTGACGGCCTTGTCCTTACTTGCACTATCCTACTGAGTGGAAGGTCACTGATGTCATGTGCTTGCTGGCGTTTGGGTCTGCTCTGGTATTGATTTAAGAGAGGAAAATAAGTCACAAATCCTTATGGGCAAAGATCATTGCAACGGGACATGTTTTTCTAGCCAAAGTCTTTTCTCCATCACCACTGGATTTGAGAGGTCTGCATCCCGACATTCTCTGCCATAGTTGTCCCCAGAGTGGGCATCTCTGTCCCTGCTCTGACCTTTAATGTGGCATGAGCTAATCTTTGAAGTCCTTCTCTTCCAGTTAGATAGTTCCTGAAGCTTAAAAGAAGTTTTCCTTTAGAGCAATAACTCTGAATAGTCCAGATAAAAAGCACTCGCCATTTGAAGTCTAATTTTTAATTTCATACTTTGATGAAGAAGGTGGTCTGTTATTTTTACACATGCTTTTATTGCAAACTGGCCTAAGGGTTACACACAACTCATAAATTCTTTTTGCAGATAATGGTAGCTGCTGAATAATTTATTGGTTCTCTCATAATCTTCCTTCCAGCCTATAGGAAAAGCAAGTCTCCGACCAAATTTGTCCTAACACATGGACATCTATTCAGAAACATGTATTAGCAAGCAGGTATGGCAAAGTTCATACAATCATTTCTGTAGACTCAAATGAACTCCAAGATCTGTCTTTGGGGAGCTGTGAACATTTATTGGCAAGCTTTAGTCAAGACAGACACCGAAACATCCCAGAAGCAGGGTTCAATGACTTTCAGTCGGCCTCGGGCAACTAGAAATGCTCCAAAGTCAGAGACTCAACTCAAGGCCAAGCAGTGACTCAGCCTCAGATGCCTGCTCTGAGGGTACATGCTACAACCTTGTGGGACTGTCATGCCTGGCCACTGAAGGTAACAGGTGTCTCTGAAACATTTCAGCCAACATACAAAGCCCGAATACTTTCATTTATTCAATGAGAACTCATTTCTAATCATCATCATGCTAACTAACAAGCTGTTTTCACCAATCGATGTATTTCTAATACCACCATGTTATCTAGCAAAGCCTCAGATGTTGACCAACATCTGGACTACAGAAGCACTGATAGTATCTTGCCTCCAACATAGCAAACGAGATATCCACACTCCCCCCGCCCCCCCCCCAACCCTTCCCTGTGTGAATTTTCACTTTGGATGACTGACTGAGTCTAAAGTTAAAGCTTGAAACTTCCCGGCTGGGTGCAATGGTTCAAGCCTCTAATCCCAGCAATTTGGGAAACAAGATGAGGGGATTGCCTGAGCCCACAGGTTGGGGAACAGCTTGGGCAACTTGGCGAGACCTCATCTCTACAATAAGCCAAAAAAAAAATCAGCTGGGCGTGGCAGCACACAACTGTATTTCTGTCGGCTTGGAAGACTGAGGCGGAAGTATCGCCTGAGCCCAGCGGGTGGATGCTGGGGTGGCTGTGAGCGTGCCACTGCGCCCCAGCCTGGGTGATGGAGGGAGACTCCAACTCAAAAAAAAAAAAGAAAGAAACTTCCCATGCATAACTTCGCATAGTCTATGCTAAATACCTCAAAGGGGAAACATCGCTGCAACGAGTCATGACCCAGCTTGTAAGTCCCAGTCCCAGTCAAGTCAATCTCAGCTCCTCGAAGTACTCTGAAATATGCGTCTGCTGCCGGTTCTGCTTTTTCTGGCTGAACCCGGATCAATCCCTCCTCCTGCTTCCCACCTACTGGCTCGTCTTTATCACACTGCCCCATTTATCTCCTTAAAAGCACCATTCCCCTAGAAAATTATCTTGCTCATTTATACATTTTCTGGTCTATTTATGTCTTCCCTACTCAGATGTCTGTTCCATGAAGGCAGAATCAGTGCCTGCCACATTCAACGTTGTGTCTCCAGCACTCAGAACAACACATGGCCCATAGTCAACATTCAGTAAATATTTGTTGAAAGAAGGAATTAATTGGAATCTGATAATAAAATGTGGCCCACTCACTTACTCCCAGATTATACATAATAACACTTCTGGGTTATACCTGAATAAATGATTGATAAGATGGAAAACAAAAAATTTTTGAAGATACTGATTATATTGGGAAGTAGTGTGTGTGTGTGTGTGTGTGTGTGTGTGTGTGTGTGTGTATTACCTCCACTGATAGGGAATCTGTTAAATAAATTGTGATATATATTTGTTTACTGAAATGCTATACAACTGCTGAAAAACAAAAAGGTAGCTCTATATGTGTGGATAAAAAAAATATTTCTAAGAAGAAAGTGCAGCTAAGAAGAAAGGAGACTGTTGGACTACGTATTTGGCAACCTTCCCAAGTGTTTAGAAGAAAAGGATAGCATTAGAAACACAAACTTTCAAATGGATGCTTTATAAAATATACTTGTGACTAACAAAAGCCCTAAAATAGTTCAACATATGAAAGATGGTGAAATCTGCTGGCTGAATCACTGAAAAACATTATAAAATACAGGATTTAAAAAACCTCTAGACAGATGGATTAACTGTTTCTTCCCCTTTTGCCTGGGTTGCTGTGCTCATTATCTGATGGCTGGGGTGGAAGACTGTGTAAGTTTCATACTTTCCTTTCCCTCGTCTCCTCAAAATATCTCAGGAATGAAATAATTATGTAAATGTGACTTTTCTGAATACATTGTGTTGCCTATTTGGATTATTCCCTTCTGGGTCTAAACTTTCCAGCACATTTCTTGCTTGTGTATTCATTCATTCACTCATTAATTCATTTAACTAGTGTATTGAACTTAGTAACCTGGCTGGGCACTGATCACAGGAGAGTATAGAGTCATAAAACAGTTTTCTCTTAACAGAGTGTTATAATTTTCTCCTGAGCATCATTCACATTGTGAGATCCACATATTATTCCAAACAACTGTTAGAAGACGATAAGACAGGTTTTGCTATACCCCAAACCCCAAGAGGCTCAGTGATTTCTCTGGGAAAACCTGGAATGGTCTCTTGACTGGTGTTCAGTGCTCATTGAAAGTCAACTGACAAGATCATTCCCTCATCCCAAAAAGTGATTGCAGGTTTTTCCTTTGGTTTTTCAACAGAAGGGTGACATTTGTGGATTGAATTGTGTCTCCTCCAAAATCCATGTGTTAAAGTTCTAACCCTCATCATCTTACGATGTAACCTTATTTGGAAACAGGGTCACTGCAGATATAATTAAGATGACGCCATGCTGGAGTAGGGTGACCCCCTAATCCGACTAATGTCCTAAAGAAAAGGGGGAATTTGGACACAGACACAAAGACACAGGAAGAACAGAGGTAGATAAAAATAAAGACAGAGATACAGAGGTGATGTAGCAGAATTCAACGAATACCAAATATTGCCAGTCAACCACCAGAAGCCAGGGGAGGGCACGGAACAAAATTTCCCTCATAGCCGCAGAAGGCACCCTTGATCTCAGACTTCTGGCTTTCCGAACTGTGAGGTGAGACTTCTGCTGTTTGAAGTCACCGGTTTTTGGTACTTTGTTGTGACATCCCTAGGACACTAATATTGCGCCAAATCTTATTTCTTAGAAAATATCTGATTTTTCCCTGAACCCAAGGAAGCAGCATTGAGGTGAGGTTGTTTGGAGACAACAAGTGACTAACATTGATTTCAAATTTGCTTCAATTAGAAGCAAACTTTTTTTTTAGATGTATGATTGATACATTATCATTATACATAATGATGCATTATGGAGTATAATGCAACGTTTTGATATGTGTATACATTATGTAATGGTAAAATCAGGGTAATTAATATACCCATCTCCTTAAACATTGATTATTTCTCTGTGATGAGAACATTAGAAAGCCTTTCTTCTGGCTGTTTTGAAGTATACAGTGCATAACTGTTATTCTAGTTGGCCTATATTCAATAGAGGCCAGAGTTAATCGTAGCTGCACTGCCCAGCCCTCATCTTTCACCATCCTTCTCTCCACCCACCTCTCTCCTCCCCTCCCCATCCTTCGGGAACCACTATTCTACGCTCTGCTTCTCCATAAACAGCTTTTTATCTTCCACATATGGGTGAGATGAGTGTCTTTCTATATCTGGCCTATTTTATTGAACAATGTCCTCCAGGTTCATCCATGTTGCCACAAATCACAGGATTTCATTTTTTTATGACTGAATATAGTAGTTCATTGTGCATGTGTTTGCACAATGAATTTTCTGTATCCATTCGTCTGTTGATGGAAATTTAGGTGATTTCATATCTTGGCTATCGTGAATAGGCATGGGGTGTAGATATCTCTGCAACATGCTGATTTCATTTCCTTTAGGTTTTTTTTTAAATAAAACCTCAAAAGCATGAGCAACAAAAGCAAATATATACAAATGGGATTATAGCACACTAAAAAGATTCTGCATAGAAAAGGACGTGATTGACAGAACCAAGAGACAACCTCCAGACTGGGAGACTGTGTTGGCAAACTATACATCTGATACAAGTTTAATATCCAAAATAGATAAGAAACTCAAACAACTTAACAACACAATTACAAAATTAGAAAAATACCTGAATAAGCACTTCTCAAAAGAAGACATACAAATGACCAACAGATATGTGCAAAAATGATCAATATTCCTAATTATCAGGGAAATACGAACCAAAACTGCAATAGGATATCACTTACTTCAGTCAGAATGGCTACTAGCAAAGACATCAAAAGATAGTAAGTGTTGGTGAGGATGTGGAGAAGAAGGAAACTTCAAACACTACTGAGGCGAATATAACTTAAGAACACAATTTGCTGCATAATTTCTAAGCTGGAGGGCTGAGTAGATGATAAACTGTGCTCAAGTTATTGTTAAATGTTGATGCCTCTTTTGCTGGTAAAGAAAAATACTCACTGTTTCACGTTACTATTATTTAGTCCAAAAACTCATTTGCTGTTGACGGGTATTGGAAATTCTATGATTGTGGCAATTATCATGTTACTATTTTAACATTTATAATATTTATAATTTAAGATCTGGGATGTATTTTGTAACAATATTATCTAAACTTTTATTATGTGCTTGTGCTAAGCCTGATTCAAAAGGATATGCCTAAAGAATCAATCGCTTTGGAACAAAGCTAGATGTGGTAAAATGCTCTGAGGTAGATCGAGCAGTGGTTATGATACAGCACAATGACGATTTAGAAGGATTCACTCTGCAAAACATTAGAGCTTCTTGCTGAGAAAAAAATACAACAATTATAATGATAAACAGTAATAGTTTAGTTTCACAAAAATTCTGTAATTGGACAAAATAGTGGTGAAAATGAGGAAATTGATGACAACACATCTATAAGAACAATTTTGCTTGTAGCCATATGTGTCAGTGAACATAGTCTCCAAACATTATATATGTTCCTGCAGGACAGTTGGTCCTAAGACTTGTGAATAGAAGGAACACACTCCTTGCACCCAATGTGACTATCTCTAGCAACCTGAAGCAGGAAGGAGCAGAGGTGGGAAGAGCAAAGAGGAGAAGGATCGGAGACTTGAGACTTGAAAACGACAGGAGGAGCAGTCACGGAGGGTCTCCACTTCCCCATGAGGAAGTAACGTTCAGCCTAGCAGGCAGCAGGGGAACCCCTGGAAGTGTGTCAGCAGACCGGTAATGCTGTGCCTGAGATTGTAGGTGCTCAACAAAGTTGAATATTAAGTGAATGGCTGATCAGAAGCACCCTGCGGAAAGCTCTCAGTACCTTTGCAAGGCAGATCATATGTGAGATGTCCCTGGGTCCTAAGATCCAGAAGTGCCCAGTCCTCTTCTGCCAAAATACATTGTCCCCACAGGCACCCTCTGCTTTCACAGAAACGGCAGACAGTCATTTGCTTTTGATTCCTGAAATCTCAGAACTCTGAGAAATCAGGAAAACTGCTCTGAAATACATTTGGTTCCTGTAAGTGTTGAGTCTTTTCTTTTTTTCCAGTAAAAGTTTGATGCTGGCAGAATCAATCACCCAGCTGTTTCCTAAATCAAAGATCAACTTGCTAGATTATTTTTACTAGTGGCATCGCCTCTGGAAAACATCTGTTCTGTAATTGGAAAACAAAGGCTTCTTTGCCTCAATTACTTTTGGGCATCGGAGGGAAAGTTTTAGGCTCATAATCACAATTCAGTGCGGCTGGTTTGCAGCAGAATTTCTCCTTTTTAAAATTTCCTCTAGTGTAGCATGGACACTGTAAGAAAATCTGTGTTTATTAGCATTGTAAAGACTGTAACAAAAAAAAGCAAACCCCCCAAATCTGTATGGGTTTATTAATACAGGTAACTCCAGGGACTTCAACCCCGTCAATTCAAAGGAATTCCATTTGGAAAGAAGTGAGGAGGTGTCAGAGTGTTAGAGGCATCTCCTGCAAGTCCATAGACAGTTCTAATTCCAGGGGATCTCAACCCCATTGGCAAACGATGACCACTCCGGGTGCCACGGGCTTGCTCTGATTTGCTTTTCATGATGACGCACTGTGGATGCGAGCTGGTGTGATTACACACATCCTCGGGGAGTGCTACTCTGAGATCTGAATGTCAGCTCTTTCTTTTGCTTCCCTATGGGTCCCCTCCCTACCTGCCACCCGTCACCACGGCACCCCGGATCTAGCTCGTTTCTACAGCTCTCCCTGCATCACACCCAGGCTCCTGTCCTACCCTGGTTCATCGAGTCTCTTGACCTCCCCAGTGTCAACCCTACCTTGATTTCACCAGTTTCCTATTGATACGTGTGACCACATAGATGAATCTCAAAATAATTATGTTAGGTGAAAAAAGCAAGATGAAAGAGAGTGCATACTATTTTATTGCATTTATAGAAAACTCTAGAAAATGCAAACTAATCTATGGTGGCAGAAAGATCAGTAGTTGTTTGGAATTAGGGGATGGGAATGGTCAGGAGTGAGGAATTGCAAAAGGAAACTTACGAGGGGGGCGATGTGTTCCCAGACTTCATTGTGGCGATGGTTTCAGGAGTGTGTAACTATGTGAACATTTATCAAATTGTATATGCTATCTTAAAGTCTATTGTGTCTGATGTTTGATCGTATGGTTATTATGCCTTCAAAAGTCTTTTTTCTTCTTTTTCTTTTCCCTTTAAAACAAACTGATGAAACTTTTACATACAAGAAGTGGCAGCACCAGAAACCTAAGCCCAGGACTACCTGACTCTAAAGCTCATCCTGTTGGCCACTTGGTAATGACTGCTTCCTCTGGAGTGCAAATAGCCAGTCTTAGTTGATATGGTTGCTGTGGGTGGACTTCTTAATATTGGATAATTTGGGAATAGAGAACAATATGCTTTCACATACCTCTGATGGGAGGGAAAATTAACCTAAAGTTTCTGCAGTGCAATGAGGTAATGTTTGAAAGCTTTACGAAAACATATGATTTGGTTTATCAATTCCATATCTAGAAGTCTATCTTAAGGAAGTAATCATAGATTTCTGCAAATACTTATTTACAGGCATACTAAATACAGCTTTTTATAATATATATGTATTATATATATATATCTCTCTATTTATATATATATATTATATATATATATATAATATATATAAAGAGACTTGCGACAAGGAATTGATTAATGGGATTGTGAGACCTGACTAGGTAAGTCCACGATCCTTAGGGCAGGCTGACACTTCGGGCATGGACTGAAGCTGCTACTCACAGGCAAAATTTCGGTTTTTTTCAGGGAAGCCTCAGTTCTGTCAACTGATTGAACCAGGCCCACCAAGATTGTCCTAGATAAATCTCCCTTTCTTCAAGTCAACTGATTATGGACTGTAATCACATCTATAAAATATCTTCACAACAAAGCACAGATAAGTGTTTGCTTGTCATTTGAGAACCGGAGACTATAGCTTAGCCAAGTTGACATGTCAGAAAGACCCTCACAGCATTCTAGATGGAATGGTCAGAAAGAGTGACATTTGAACAGAAACTTGAAGAGGGAGGGCAAGCAGAGGGAGAAACGAGTTCATAGGACCTGATACTGGAAAGAGCATGAGGTGTTCAAAGTGCCACCTGGAGACCAAAGCGCCTGGACAATGATATACTATGGAAAAAAGGGGAAAAAAACACTAACATAGGAAGTCAATACAATTTTAACCAGCGGAGTAACATAAATGACACAAGTTTTAAACATACACATTATTGGCCGGGCGCGGTGGCTCAGCCTGTAGTCCCAGCACTTTGGGAGGCCAAGGCGAGAGGACTGCCTGAACCCGGGGGTTTGAGAACAGCCTGGGCCACTCGGTGAGAGCTCGTCTATACAATACATCACAAATACTAGCCAGGTGTGCATCTGTAGTTCTGGCTACTGGGAAGGCTGAGGCGGAAGGATCGCCTGAGGCCAG